>JAXCGZ010009436.1:225000-262500 GCA_037179515.1 Halocaridina rubra
TGCAAGAGCACATCTCCAGTTCTAGTTAAAAACTAATCTTTTAGTGTTTAAGCAAAATTGATGACGAGGATTTTATTCATAAAACTCGAAAGGATCAACCTTTATTTTTACAAACTATAAACTTTAGCTTGCCTCGTCTGTCTTTCATTAAAAATACACTCTTTCATGTGAACCCCATAGAAATATCCCACGTTCTTTAAACAGATGCAAAATTCCATAAATATTCCACAAAATTGTTTGACGAGGTATTGCACGCCATGGTAGACATATCAAATACATCCCATAAAAAGGGAAAGTTTGACACTTGACCTGACCTTCTATTGGGTATAAGACCGGTTTCCCTCTTTTATTTCCTATGCATACACGCCCAACCACCGCTCTCGCCTCGTTCTGCCTGCTTGCATTCAGGGCTTGAATGTGAGGGTGCGCGGGGACGATTGAAAGACATAGAATAACTAGAGCAAAAGTGAATGTCCTGGAGTTATGAGAACTAAAATAGAAAAAAAAAACAGAAATACTATAAACAGATGAACAATAAAGAAAAGAAAAACAACAACTAACGAATGAGAGCGCTATCTTCAAAACCACGCTGTAGCGTAACCGGTAGAGTGTTCGACTCGGAAGAAGACGGATCCACGATCGAGCCCACGATGGGGCAATAGGAAGGGTATACAGCCTTTCCTCCGTCTGCATCCACCTCCAAATGGAGACTAATAGAAACATAAAAAGAGCTGAATAAATACCAATTAAAATAGTCGGCATTCCTATCCAATGCATTTATGCGCATATCAACGCATACACACAAATTTCACGCCCTAGAAATGAAACAAAGTCTTCTTTACCTTTCTGCAGTTTCTGTCATTCCCCAAACACTTGCCATCAGACTAGGCGCAAGGTACCCGTAATAATGCTTCAGGATGACTTGATCATTATTCAATTAAATAAACAAATAATATATATATATATATATATATATATATATATATATATATATATATATATATATATATATATATATATATATATATATATATATATATATATATATATATATGATTCATATTTTAATCCTGCCGGGATTCGGACCTAAGACATAATTACTGTGCCAAGGCATTATCAACTACACCATTGAAGGTCTAAAAAGAGAAACAAAGCTTACAGCTTAACTGCTATACGAGGAATTAATGCATTCTCTCTGAATGTATATTACAGCTTCTCCTTACCTCACTCGTGTCATCGTTTGCTTTTGCTTTTAATTAGAATCTCAGCTATAAAGACATTAATGATAATCAAATAAACACATTACCATATGTGAAAACATGACTCATATTTTACCCATGACTGGGACTCGAACCTAAGGCACATAATTATTGTGACAAGGCGCTATCAACTATACCACTGAAGGTCTAAAAGAGAAACAAAGCTTACAGCTTAACTGCTATACTAGGAATGAATATATTCTATCTGATTGCCTTTTTCTTCATATTACAACTTCACCTAACCTCACTCGTGGTATCGTTTTTTTGCATTTAATTAGAATCTCAGCTATATAGGCACTAATAATAATCAAATAAACACATTACCATATGTGAAAACATGAATCATATTTTTACCCCTGACAGGGAATCGAACCTAAGGCATATAATTGCTGTGCCAAGGTGCTATCAACTACACCACTGAAGGTCTAAAAGAGAAACAAAGCTTACAGCTTAGCTGCTATACTAGGAATGAATGCATTCTATCTGAATGCCTTTTTGTTCATATTACAGCTTCTCCTAACCTTACTCGTGGTATGTTTTTTTTGCATCTACTTCGAAATTCATTTATGCAGGCATTAATGATAATCAAATAAACACATTACCATATGTGAAAACATGAATTATATTTTACCCCTGACTGGGACTCGAACCTAAGACACATAATTACTGTGTCAAGGTGCTATCAGTTACATGTTTTCACATATGATAATGTGTTTATTTGATTATACACACACACACACACACACACACACACACACACACACACACACACACACACACACACACACACACACACACACACACACACACACACACACACACACACACACACACATATATATATATATATATATATATATATATATATATATATATATATATATATATATATATATATATAAATAAGGTAATAAAAATATACAAAGTAAAAACATTCACGAATTCAACAATCAATGATAGAAAAAGAATACAGGAACAGAGGAAAATGAAGAGAAAAAAAAACATTGTAAATGATATTTAGCTTAGAATAAACTGAAAGATACAAATGATGACGTATAAGCATACAAATAACAAATGTAGAGGAGAAAATGCAAAGTTAATAATGAAATATATATAAAATGACGATAAAACCCACACACACACACACACTTCCATGGAGTCGGGGGAGATTCCAAGATGCTGGAAACAAGCAAATGTGATACATATCTTCAAAAAGGGAAGGAGGGATACGGCTCTGAACTATAGACCAGTTTCCTTGACCAGCATAGTTTGCAAAGTTATGGAGAAACTACTAAGGAAACATATCTCTCTTCACTTGGAATCCTTCAACTTTTTGTCAGTGAGGCAACATGGCTTCAGAGAAGGAAGATCAACAGTAACAAACTTATTAGAATTTTATGATGAGGTAAGCCAAATCTTACAGGAAAGAGAGGGCTGGGCAGATTGCATATTCCTAGACTTCCAGAAAGCGTTTGGCACTGTTCCACATGGGAGACTTATTAGGAAGCTGCAATCAATGGCTAGAATAGGTGGAAATGTCTTGGAATGGATAAAAACTTACTTAGAAGGAAGGGAACAGAGGGTTAGAGTAAGACACTCAGTGTCTGAATGGAGAAGAGTTAGTAGTGGAGTTCCACAGGGTTCAGTTTTAGGGCCACTTTTGTTCCTTGTATATGTAAATGACCTACCAGAGTGTGTAAATTCATTCATGAATATGTTTGCAGATGATGCAAAGATTGTGAAGAAAGTAAAAAAACGAGAACAATGGTAGAGAACTTCAGGAGGATCTAAATAATCTGAATGAGTGGTCAGAAAAGTGGCTAATGAAATTCAATACCTCAAAATGTAAGGTAATGAGAATGGGTACAAGTGCAAGAAGGCCCAAGCTTGACTACTCGGTGGCTGGAGTACAACTTCAAGAGACAGAAAATGAGAGAGATCTAGGAGTAAACATACTGGCAGATTTGTCTCCAGAAATACATATAAATGGCGTAGTAAGGGCAGCATATGCATTCTTATCAAATGTAAGGGTAGCCTTCAGGCACAAGGACAAGGAAATGTTCAGAAATATTTATGTAACCTATGTGAGGCCAAAACTCGAATATGCAGCCCCCTTTTGGAATCCGCACTTGAAAAAGCACATAGCTAAGCTTGAAAAAGTTCAAAGACATGCCACGAAACTGGTGCCAGAAATACGCAATCTCAGTTATGATGAGAGGCTGAGGGAATTAGACTTGCCATCACTCGAAGCTAGAAGAGTAAGGGGGGATATGGTGACAGTCTTTAAATTCCTTCATGGTTATGATAGAGTGGATAGGGACCGATATTTCGATATGGCTGGCTCTAGAACTAGAGGTCATAGTTTGAAGCTTCGTAAGAAAACTTCTTTGCAGGATGTAAGGAAATACTTTTTCAGTGTAAGAGTAGTTGATAATTGGAATTGGCTAAGCGAGGAGGTAGTTAATGCTATCTCAATCCATAGTTTTAAGGACAGGTACGATAAGTATCACTAAGTCTAAAATGGAACCGATCAGGAGACGGGAAGATACGAGTTTTGGGCTCTTTCCCGTAAACACAATTAGGTAATCACAATTAGGTAATCACACACACACACACACACACACACACACACACACACATATATATATATATATATATATATATATATATATATATATATATATATATATATATATATATATATATAGTGCGCATGGAAAATGCGCACTATTAGAGAGAGAGAGAGAGAGAGAGAGAGAGAGAGAGAGAGAGAGAGAGAGAGAGAGAGAGAGAGAGAGAGAGAGAGAGAGAGAGAGAGAGAGATATTAATGAGCTGGGCTGACGTTCTCCCTCGGTCCACCTAGCAACAGACCACATTATCTGATCCCATTAAACATTACTCTTGTAAACGGGTATTCACTAAATGTAGTTATTAATCACAGAAAAGGTGGAGAGAAAATGCAATAAAGATAAATAAGTACGTAGACAACTTACATGTATATACAAATACACATGCTTCATAATAATAAATCTATATATACTAAATTGATCAGTAAATACAACATATCAATCGAAATAAGTCAACTAGGCGCCCACAACTGTAACAAAAGAATCAAGAGAGAGAAGCTTTTTTCATATCCTGCCCAACTCCACAATTCCCATCAGCTATAATGCATACAATGCAATAGAGGGATACACTGTAAACATACGACATGAAGGGATACAGGGGAGGGATTTTCATCATTCACGCAGAATAAACAATGCGAGTATATATATATATATATATATATATATATATATATATATATATATATATATATATATATATATATATATATATATATATAGTATATATATATATATATATATATATATATATATATATATATATATATATATATATATATATATATATATATATATATATATCCCTATTGCTAAGTAAATAATCATCCTTAGTGTTAAGGACAAGCATGATAAGTATGACGTATTGCTTTTATTATTATCTCACCGAGCGTCACCACTGTCGTATTGGTTTTGTTTATCCCATCTAATGACACCACTGACGTAGGGCTTTTCCTCCTACGTATATAAACTTATAATTATGGTAGCGTGGTTTATTAGGTTATAAATATTAGTACCTGATGGGTACAAGGTAGCGTGGTTACAAGGTAAGAATGGACAAGCAGTAGTTCCTTTACTTATATTTATTCTAGAGTACAACACATCCGACGCCTCAATGCCCCAATGCCCCCACCCTATGACTATCACAATCTATGATCTATTCGTGCCCCTGGCAAGGTTCTAACTAACTGTCTCTGCCCTGGGTGGCTCTTTAAATACCCCCAGGGGCAGGGTGTGGCTTAACATCCAATTCTCCAATGAAATCAGTCAGATCTAGTCCTAGCTAATCAGCGCCAGGTTCAAAGTGGAATCCCACCTACTTCCGGGGAGGAGTTATTGGGCATCTCTCCGGGGCGTGTACCTGCGTGCGAAACATAAGTTTATGTTTGTTGTGGTTTAGGAAATGGCTAACTTCCTGTCCTTTCCTGCCCTTCTCGATGCCAGGTCCTAAGTCTCACGGTTCCGGTCATATATTTCCTTGGCACTTTCTACAAACATGGTAATAAAATATCCGTGCCCTCGACCAACCGTTTCCGCTCAAGATCTGTTACAAGTTTCAGATTCTGGCTTCAGCATGGCGGACTGGCTTCAGCATGACGGAAGTCATACGACATCCCTCCCAACCAAAACTGAAATATCTCTTATTTCAGTCGAAGCATGGGCTAATTTTCCGGGAGCTCTTGGACATATCCTAGCTAACATTAGTTTACAATAGAAATGGGGCCGAATTATTTAAGCTATTTTCTAAGAATTCCTATGCAAATTACACAAACATAACATATAGAGAGTACCTTTACAGACAACTAGAGCATGCAGGGTCTATGTCCCTGTTGGAAATCGGAAATACAAACATATTCTTATATTTAAACAACATAATTCCAGTGTGAAACTAATATTAAACATTAATTAAGATCGACAAGTCAGTTTAAATCAAAACATTAATTCATCTACTTCTCTCGTTTCTTTAAAAGACAAAATTGAGTTAATTACAGTAGGATTATGACTCATTTAGAACATTAGCAAACAATTAAGTAGAGTATTAGCATGTATAAACAGGTAAAATGCAATAGACTATAACATCAACAGTAATTTCTATAAGAGACCTTACCTTCAGAAATTCTATTCCTATCATTATTAGGGGCATTGATTTGTCTTAAAATTAAGCCTTAAAAACTACTCCTGAAACAAAACATGTTTTACTTTCATATTATATTACTATTCAGAGACCAATGGATAGGACGACTTTTACTTTCTCTGTCTAGGACGACTTTTAATTTCTCTGTCTAGGACGACTTTTACTTTCTCTGTCTAGGACGACTTTTAATTTCTCTGTCTAGGACGACTTTCGTTTTCTCTGTCTAGGACGACTTTTACTTTCTCTGTCTAGGACGACTTTCGTTCTCTCTGTCTAGGACGACTTTTAATTTCTCTGTCTAGGATGACTTTTACTTTCTCTGTCTAGGACGACTTTTAATTTCTCTGTCTAGGACGACTTTCGTTTTCTCTGTCTAGGACGACTTTTACTTTCTCTGTCTAGGACGACTTTCGTTTTCTCTGTCTAGGACGACTTTTACTTTCTCTGTCTAGGACGACTTTCGTTTTCTCTGTCTCGGACGACTTTCGTTTTCTCTGTCCAGGACGACTTTCGTTTTCTCTGTCCCTTGCTCATGAATTCTTGCTAGGCGTTATAAAACGGTTTCCTTGTGTCCTCAGTTTTTCACTCCCCCGCCGTCCTTGCTGCAGGCCCAGGTTTGTTGCCATATCTCCGTTACTCGGTTAGGCAAAACAAAAAGGACAAGGACTGGGCCCATCCCGCTAATCCTTCCAGCCCGGCTTCCTCGTCCCGCCCTCGGCCGATCTTGACTAAGACCACCACGCAGGAGACCTGCAACGTCACAGCGATTCTCTTCCTGTACGGCCCTCACACGTACCTTCGAAGCAGATCTTGGGATGAAAATTTGAACCTCTGTCACTACTACAGTTGTAAGAAAGGTTCCCTATGACTTCAGGGTACCAACAATGGCCATACGTTGGTAATCGAGGCTATACTTTGCCTCCCCTGCAACTGCAAGTGATTGCAATCTCTATTCAATGGGCACTAGGGACTTGTCTGACGGACAAAATCTAAAGACTTTTAGAACTTGCAGGTCGGGGCTGCCTAGGAATAGGGTGGTAATGGAAGGTATGTGTCTACACAACTAGATTATTATTCCAAGATACTTAGGACTTAGCAACTGCTACATAGCATTACTCTACTATAAATGTCAAAAAGAATAATCATTAAATGCTGAGAAAAGCCACTAAAGAAACATTCTTAAAAAGGACTTAAGTGTCATTAATTTTAACTTTAAAACTCAGCAAATAATCTCTAATAATCTCAATTATCTTTAATTAGCCCGATTGTAGTCTAAAATTCATGAAAATGCTAGGGGCTAACCATGGTTATCTCTAGATAATCTTTTCAGAATCCTTTAAGTAAGATTTTAAAGATTTCTTCAATACAAAAAGAACTATAACAAAAACGGGTATCTAAGAATATAAAAAGTCTATCTCTGTGTATGCAATAATAAAAACAAAAAGTATATTTCATTAGCAACAGTAAAGAATGCATTTTGCTTAAACTTCAAAATCTCGTACGGAGTTGTACATAAACAATTCAAACATAAAATAGATATCTTCTTTTACTATCTCGAATTTGACTTATATCTGCTCTCTCAAATACGGGATACAGCTGTGTAACATTCTTGTTGTCATTTCGTGTCAGCTCTCACTCTTTCTTTATGACCAAGCCGAAATAATTTTGATAAAACATTATCATGGCTAAAACTCGCAAAGTTTTACTTTATCAATCTAACATATCTCTTCAGACAAATAATGTATATACTGCAGCTAGCAAAGAAAATAAAGAATCATTCATAGATTCACGTCCTTTATCACGTAACATCTATCTTGGAATCTCTCGGAAATCGAATAATAATCTCAATGGCGGAGTAGGGGACAAAACAAAAATAAAACAAACTCGGCATTTCAACCATATCTGGGCAGGTGGAGAATTACCTTCTCATCCATATCCCTCACTAGATATTGCAACAGCGCATCACCTCCCATAAATACACTCTGATATGGCATGCAGAAGGACCTGGCGGAGCAGGGGAACGATCCTCGCAGACTCCCCAATCATGCTTCCTAACGGTGCTTTTCCGTGATTTCACCCCCTAGAGCAACCCTCCCATTATACCCCCAGTCATTCATACTCACTCGCTGTCACGTTCGCTACATCACTTTCAAGACAATCATCCCCTTTCTGTAAAATTCCCTTTAATTTACAACGTTGGTTTTCCTTTCCCGGTCTCTCTGAAGAAGAGTAAAGGTGAAATCTCGGCTGAGCCGTGCGGTCACAGACTTCCTCACCAGTCCTAGGTCCCATTCTAACGAACAAACAAACATTCTACTCCCTTGAAGCTACGTTTGGGTGACACTGAAAAACCTTCCCTATTCTAGGACAGCACAAATTCCTCTAATTTACTCTTACTTTCGCCTGTATAGCGCGAAATAAAAAAACTCATCTCTAAACAATATCACAAAATTTCTTATTCTTCAAAAAAACATGCCACACACGTATCGTAATATTAATTCCCTTCATCATAACACAAAAAGAACGATCTGTCGTTTATGTCTTTCTTTCGCTAAAACATTCCTCCCGCGTAGAAAAAACAAACAAAGCACAAAAAAACTTAAAAACAGGCGCAATCTTAACACTCGATTTCTTACGCTTTAAGAAATTAATATAACAATGATTTCACGTACATTAAATATCAAGGATCAGTACAATTACTACGGATTTACAATAACGAGGTTGGGAGATCGAATGGTCACTTCCGCATTCCTTTCTCGAAAACCACACGTGTTCTAAGTAAAACCTTAAAAGCAGATTCAAGTATATTACTCACTGTAATTCTTACACTTAAGAAATTAATATACTGTAACAGTGATTTCACGCGCATTAAATTTTTTCAATTAAAAATCGATACATTCGCGTTCTTAAAATTCAATCTAAGCATTAATACAAATAAATGGAACACACTTCCAACGCAAATTCTTTATATTACTCAAATTATAACAAAAACGGAGTTTATTACTGCTTATAGCTATTAGTACAAATTATCCATGTTAGTAATGGGTACAGAAATTCTACTTTTATCAACTTATTAAGCGCCACACCCCTTATAAGCGGGTTGGCTGAGTCAAAGCATAACTACAAGATAAAATGGCGGCGTCCACCGACCTCAATTTCTTTTACTAATTGTCCCATTACTCACTGGATACAGATCACAAGTACTTAGCTTATTTTAAGGAGGTGGTCCTGGAGAACTTCATGGCAGAAGGCAAGGAAGGAGAGGGTTCTCCTTCTTCTCTTCGAGTAAAATCGACGAATCGCCGTCTTCTTGGTCGGATCCGGCAACTTATACCTCTTGTAATGGGCATTTTCACTCAATGCTCCGGTCACACTTCGGCTTACTAAGAAATATCTTAGAAATAGTTCCTTCAAAGTTTTATAATATTCTCTATTTGAGCACTCGTCACTTCTCATCCGCAGACCCAAGTATTTCAGGAAGTCGGTCGCGGGAATTATGGACGGACACTCACGGTCTTTTACATTTGCGCCGTCGAGGTATAAAAGTGAATTTTTGACTCGAGGCGTCTTTACAACCAGGGCACAGGGTGGGGGCTGGGCCTGCTGCGTTCCCTGTGTCACCACGGGGTTCGGAGCGGCCGGCTGTTCGTCGATGTTTGAGGCGTCGGTTTCACTGTCGGCGTCGGCTAAGTTCCTTCTCGACGGAGCGGCGTCGGCAGGAGTTTGTAGGCGCCACACGTGCTCCTCCAGTTCGAGAATTTTCCGGTGTTTGGCCTCGTCACTCATTTCTTGAATTGGGAGATGTTGGATTTCTGCTTTTGCCATTCTTATTTTCTTTTCTTTGCACTGGTTTCTTCTGATATGAGAGTCTCTTTGTATGTATTCCAGGCGTGATGATCGTACCGCACTGCCACCACGGTCGTGGAGAGTTTCTTTATCCCACCGTACGCCACCACTGACGTATTGCTTTTATTATTATCTCACCGAGCGTCACCACTGTCGTATTGGTTTTGTTTATCCCATCTAATTACACCACTGACGTAGGGCTTTTCCTCCTACGTATATAAACTTATAATTATGGTAGCGTGGTTTATTAGGTTATAAATATTAGTACCTGATGGGTACAAGGTAGCGTGGTTACAAGGTAAGAATGGACAAGCAGTAGTTCCTTTACTTATATTTATTCTAGAGTACAACACATCCGACGCCTCAATGCCCCAATGCCCCCACCCTATGACTATCACAATCTATGATCTATTCGTGCCCCTGGCAAGGTTCTAACTAACTGTCTCTGCCCTGGGTGGCTCTTTAAATACCCCCAGGGGCAGGGCGTGGCTTAACATCCAATTCTCCAATGAAATCAGTCAGATCTAGTCCTAGCTAATCAGAGCCAGGTTCAAAGTGGAATCCCACCTACTTCCGGGGAGGAGTTATTGGGCATCTCTCCGGGGCGTGTACCTGCGTACGAAACATAAGTTTATGTTTGTTGTGGTTTAGGAAATGGCTAACTTCCTGTCCTTTCCTGCCCTTCTCGATGCCAGGTCCTAAGTCTCACGGTTCCGGTCATATATTTCCTTGGCACTTTCTACAAACATGGTAATAAAATATCCGTGCCCTCGACCAACCGTTTCCGCTCAAGATCTGTTACAAGTTTCAGATTCTGGCTTCAGCATGGCGGACTGGCTTCAGCATGACGGAAGTCATACGACAAGTATCATTAAGTACAAAATGGAACCGAGCAGGAGACGGAAAGTTTCGAGATTGGGGCTCTTTCCCGTAAGCACAATTAAGTAATTACAATTAGGTGCCAGAAATACGCAATCTCAGTTATGATGAGAGGCTGAGGGAATTAGACTTACCATCACTCGAAGCTAGAAGAGTGAGGGGGGATATGGTGACAGTCTTTAAATTCCTTCATGGTTATGATAGAGTGGATAGGGATCGATATTTTGATATGGCTGGCTCTAGAACTAGAGGTCATAGTTTGAAGCTTGGTAAGAAAACTTCTTTGCAGGATGTAAGGAAATACTTTTTCAGTGTAAGAGTAGTTGATAATTGGAATTGGCTAAGCGAGGAGGTAGTTAATGCTATCTCAATCCATAGTTTTAAGGACAGGTATGATAAGTATCACTAAGTCTAAAATGGAACCGATCAGGAGACGGGAAGATACGAGCTTTGGGCTCTTTCCCGTAAACACAATTAGGTAATCACAATTAGGTAATCCCCCCCCCCCCACACACACACACACACACACACACACACATATATATATATATATATATATATATATATATTATATATATATATATATATATATATATATCCCCCACACACACACACACACACACACACACTATAATATAGGCTATATACACAACTTTCAGGAAGATGCGAGATTTGAGAGGGCAAATTACACTCCGGTAAAAATATTGCACATATATTGTACAAATAATATCTTATATCTGAGATTAAAATAAAAAATATAGCGTTGTAAAAAAAGCTGCTGCAGAATATGTGCATTGTGAGTAAATAATTTAATTTAAAAAAATTCAGTCAACGTACAAAAATATAATAGGAATATTTCTAATATTGTCGTTCAGGCAAACTAGAATTCCTACCCGCCCACATGGGCGTCTTTGTCTGTATAATATATGAACAATATTATGTATGGACATAATAAGGTACGCCCTGAAACTGGTAACTATAACAAATATTATACTACAAAAAATAAAATTGTATATAATATACATATATATATATATATATATATATATATATATATATATATATATATATATATATATATATATATATATATATATATATATATATATATATATATATATATATATATATATATATATATATATATATATATATATATATATATATATATATATATATATATCAAGCGATTAGGGAAATTCTTTCCTACTTTCCAGCGATTTTTTCATTTTTTTTATCGAATGAATAAAACATAAACGAGGAAACAGATATGAAAAGAAATATATTCATAAATAAATAATCACAAACTAAATGATAAAGATTAATTTAGTTGACAATATTTTACAGCATTATGGAAAAATTGTTCAACTCTGAATTTCTATATGGCTATCCAGCCACTACTCTACTAAGGCCGCTTTCACATCAAAGTGACACGTCGCACGTGGTATGCCATTTGGCACGCAAATAGAAAAAGAACATCCGGAAATAAATGAAACTTTTCACGCAGAAATGGCGTGACACGTCCCATGTGCGACATGCGACGCAAGTGGCATGCCACGTTCGACGTGTCACTTTGGTGTGAAAGTGGCCTAATGGCCAGAGAAGGATCGTAATATCAATAACTTAAATAAGACTGATTATTCTGGATAAAATATGCAAAATTATATGAATAAAGTCCTACCTTTCAGTGGAATTTTGATGATTACAGCAACTACGATAACTCTCACTCAAAACTGGAATTGTGAAAACAATAACAATAATAATCGTCAGTCTGGAGTTGATATGCGATATTCACAACTATAATTATCATCTAGAGACAGATCTCATCATAACCACGATATCGATCGTTACTCCAAATGGGGTCTCGTGATAACAACCTACAATAATATCTGTTACTTCCGAGTGGGATTGTAGTAACAATAGTTATATCTGTTGAATGTAACGATATCCCATCGCTAAAGGACCTACATATGTGTCCCAGAAAGCAGGTGTGAAGCACAAGACACCTGTTAGTAACAGGTGTTACTTCTGTATGCAGGTGTTATACATACTCTATGAACTAAGGTCAAATGTGATGTAATTGTTTGGACGCAACAGCGTATTATTATTCCGTATATTTAATACGAACCTTATAGGCAAATACTAATATGTATATATTTTCATTTCTTTTTAACAAAGACATTAATAATGATATTAAGAAACAATAGTGAAAATATTGCCAATTACCTAACGTGAAAACGATAAAAAAACAAATAATGAATCAGATGTTCTTTTTATAAGTTACAATAAAAAAATTAATAATTACAGTAATAAAGAGCAATAAAAATGAAGTAATTTTTACTTTATCATAAAAGATCCCTCAGATGCCAAGGAAAATAAGGAAAGAAAAAGAAAAAGCTGTTACTGGGAACATGGTTATTATATATATATATATATATATATATATATATATATATATATATATATATATATATATATATATATATATATATATATATATATATTTATATATATATATATATATATATAGCTATTTATTTTTTGAAAATTCATACCAAAATATTTGTAACAGAAAAAACACTTCTCCTTTTAAATATTAAGAATATATATATATATATATATATATATATATATATATATATATATATATATATATATATATATATATATATATATATATATATATATATATATATATATATATATATATATATATATATATATATATATATATATATATATATATATAAAACTGAACCCTTCAATCATTGTATAAATAAGTTAGTCTCAATAAAGAGTGTGTTGACTTAAAAAATATTAAGAAAACTATAAGAAGAGTACAAAATGATATCTATCAAAAAGACTTCTTAAATGTATAAACAGTCAATGCACATGGAAAAAAAAATCATGAAATTGCCAAGCATACCAAAATTACCAATAAAAATAAATATACATATAAATGTATCAGTTAGTAAAAGTTTAAACTTCATTATATTCAGAAAAAAAAAAACGAAAAAAAAACACAGCTATCAAATTACATAGACTGCTAATCGATTTCAGAACTGAAAACGGTGTGAAACAAATAAAAAAATTATAAAAAAAAGACAGAATTTGGTTACAAGGAAACAACAAATAAAATAAAAGAAATGAACTTATGGACGGAGTGTAACAAAGCAAATTCTTATAGTTATTATTAGAGAAGGTAAAATGAATTATATATCCAAACTCTTCAATTTTACCTGGATATATAGTGCTTAGCATTCCAAAATGATCACCCATTACTGTAAGTTATTTTTAGAGAAGGTAAAATGAATTATATATCCAAACTCTTCAATTTTACCTGGATATATAGTGCTCAGCATTCCAAAATGATCACCCATTACTGATATCTATTTTCTTAATGATCGCTTTCCTTTTCATGAAAACTATTTCATCCATACACTGAAATTTAATTCTCTACCGAGGAATTCTTCATCAAATATGATCTATATCCAAGATATGATGTCTGTATTTCAAAAGCTCTACTTGTTTACGAACAGCTTCTTCCTACATGACTCAAAATCCAGACAGCTATTGAAGCAGCATGTGAAGGCTTTCAATTATAGCATTATTTCATCTTAAATAAATTGTCATTGCGCATGGCACTGGGTAAACTATTTCCTGAATAATTTTAAGACTTCAACGCCTCAAAGTGATTCACAAAGTATTTTTTTTTTATTACCAGATATATCTATATTTGTATATTGACCTCTTCGACAAAAGCAACTATTTCCAGAACAACTTTCACATGTTGACATTCCCAAACTGATTCCTAAAAAAATTCCTTTGGCAAAGTTCTTGGAAAAAAGAAAGAAAGAAAGAAAAAGGGTAGAGGCTTTCCTCGAATTTTGGCCTCTGTTAAGGTCAACAGGCTTAGCGAGCATTTTACTGTTCCGGTTCCGGTTTTACGTCACGGACTCCCTTTTCAACCAAGTGCTAGGACGGTTGCCTTCTTGCGAAGGACTTGTTTTGGCAGATGTAATCGTTACCCTGAGTGCATGCCCTTGCTAACCTCAGACCGTGACGGGGCGCGAACCCTCGACCTGACGCCTCAGAGTCGCGGACGCTACCGATTGAGCCACGGCGACTACGGCGAGGATTTTACTGTGTAGAAGCCAATTATGGGATGACAGTTTCACAAGTTCAGAAATGATTATGGCCAACAAGGTCCATTCCGTCCCATTGCTCGCTCTCATGATAGATACTCAAAAACAAAAGCCATATAAAAGGGAGCAGCGAATTAGCCGAATAAAAAAGAAAAGTGTTAATGGCAGGAAAATAGTTATTCAAAGAAGGGAAAGACAATTTCTCACGGATTTCACAATGAAAAAAGAAAAAGAAAATTTAGATACTGATAACCATTGTTAATGCAATAACTCTACATTTTTTTTTTTGTCCCAGGTAAATAACGTAATAATAATAATAATAATGATACTAATAATAATAATAATAATAATAATAATAATAATAATAATAATAATAATAATAATAATAATAATAATAATAATAACAACAACAACAACAACAACAATAATAATAATAATAATAATAATAATAATAATAATAATAATAATAATAATAATAATGATAATAATAATAATAATAATAATAATAATAATAATAATAATAATAATAATAATAATAATAATAATAATAATAATAATAATAATAATAATAATAATAATATTATTATTATTATTATTATCAAAGATGATGATAATGATGACGATGATGAACCAGCAATACTACTGCTAATACTACTAAAATAACAACAACAGCAACAACAACAACTACTACTACTACTACTACATCTAAATAAAAAAAAAATAATAATAATAATAATAACTAATAATTATAATCTTCATTGTCATCATCATAAGGGTCTTATGCTAACATACCTTATCATTGTCATATGCCTGCTTGTTTATGACTACGAAAAAACACATAGACAATTGTTATTCATTTAATGTACGTGATAATGGTCAGAAGTCACTGATCTAGAGAAAGGCTAAAAAAAAAAAAAATCCTCTTCAATAGACCTCATGTATATATTATGCCAAATAAAAATCAAGATATAAGAATTGAGAAAAAGGTTGTAGTCACGAGAAACCCCACACAAGGAGAGAGATAGTAGTACTTTTCATTATGAGATTCTGAAGAAGAAGTAATGAAGTCCATCATTAGCATGCGTCAAGGCGTTTTTCTTCCGTGCTTTGCTCTCTCCAACGAGTGATTACTGGACATTACAATGAAGATTCTGAAAGAGTTTTAATGTGATTATTGTCTTTATTTTCATCAGCAAAGTGGGGTATTATTTGAAAATGAATACTTCCTAATTATTAAAAAGGTCTTAAACATCTATTAACTGATTTTATAAACTTATTATATACATATATATATATATATATATATATATATATATATATATATATATATATATATATATATATATATATATATATATATATATATATATATATACACATATATATAGTCACCGTGGAAAAGTGGTAGCATCTGCTACCCTGACGCGGCAGGTCGGGGGATCACGCCCTGCCACGGTCTAAGGTTAGCAAGGGCATGTACTCAGGGTAACGATTTCATCTGCTAAAACAAGTCCTTCGCAAGAAGGAAACCGTCCTAGCCCTTGGTGGAAAAATGAGTCCGTAACGTAAAACCGGCTTTTATTTTATATATATATATATATATATATATATATATATAATAATAATAATAATAATAATAATAATAATAATAATAATAATAATAATAATAATAATAATAATAATGATAATAATAATGAAGAGGAAGTATTCTAGCCCCCTCCATTAGGGAATATATATATATATATATATATATATATATATATATATATATATATATATATATATATATATATATATATAAATATATATATATATATATATATATATATATATATATATATATATATATATATATATATATATATATATATATTCTAGCCCCCTCCATCAGGGAATATATATATATATATATATATATATATATATATATATATATATATATATATATATATATATATATATATATATATATATATATATATATATATATATATATATATTCTAGCCCCCTCCATCAGGGAATATATATATATATATATATATATATATATAAATATATATATATATATATATATATATATATATATATATATATATATATATATATATATATATATATAAGAACATAAGAACATAAGAATAGAGGACACTGCAACATGCCTACTGGCACACACGAGGCAGCTCCATTTTTGAATTGTATTTTCAGCATGTCTAACCTATTCTATTCTACTCTACTTATTTATTCTGTTTTTCTTTTTATGATTTTTCTAATAAGCACTAACCTATTCATACCCACCCTACCTCTGTCATATGTCTATCTAATCTACATTTGAAGGTGTCTAAGGTATTGGCATTTACTATCATACTAGGAAGCTTGTTCCATGCATCAGCTACTCTATTACCAAACCAATTTTTACCAATTTCCCTTCTGAACCTAAATTTATCAAGCTTAAATCCATTATTACGAGTTCTGGTTTGATCGTGAATTTTTAAAACTTTATTAATATCTCCCTTGTTAATCCCTTTAAACCATTTATACACTTCAATCATATCCCCCCTAACTCTTCGCCTCTCTAGAGAATGTAGATTAAGTTTTTTTAATCTGTCCTCATATGGTAGATTTCTGATATTGTGTATCATCTTGGTCATTCTTCGTTGCACTCTCTCCAAGGATTCAATTTCCATTCTATAATAGGGTGACCAGAATTGCACAGCATAATCTAAATGGGGCCTAACTAATGCAAGATAGAGCTGCAAAATAACGTTTTCCGTCCTATTGCTGACGCTTCTTGAGATAAATCCTAAAATTCTGTTTGCTTTATTTCTGACTGCTGTGCATTGCTCTCTTGGCTTAAGACTACTACTCACAAGAACTCCCAAATCCCTTTCACACTGAGAACTCATGATTTCATGGTTATTTAGCTTATAACTAGTATTGTCTTTTATAGTACCCATTTTAACTACTTTACATTTTTCAACATTAAATTCCATTTGCCATTTGTCCGACCATTCAGATAATCTATTTAGATCTTCCTGTAAAGCATGAATGTCTTCTTTTCCATTTATAGTTCTACCTATTTTAGTGTCGTCTGCGAATTTACTTAGGTTACTACTGATATCCGAATCCAGATCATTTAGATATACGATGAATAATAGAGGACCCAGTACCGAGCCTTGTGGTACCCCGCTTGTAACCGAGCCCCACTCTGATTTCTCTCCATTTATGCAAACCCTCTGTTTTCTGTCTTTTAACCATTGTTTGATCCATCTGAGCACAGCTCCTCCTATACCATGAGCTTCCAGCTTTTTAACTAATCTTTTGTGAGGAACTCTATCAAAAGCTTTGCTAAAATCTAGATATATTGTATCATATTCTTTGCCACAATCTACTGCCTCGTAAACTTCTGAATAAAAAGACAGTAAGTTTGTAAGGCACGAAAAACCCTTAAGAAACCCGTGTTGTGAAAGTTTTATCAGTCTGTGTAATTCTAGATGTGCCCTTATTTTATTTGCAATTATGGATTCTAGAATCTTACCCACTGTTGACGTTAAACTTACCGGCCTATAATTATTCTTTTTAACACGTTCTCCTTTTTTAAATATTGGTACCACATCTGCCAATTTCCACTCCATGGGTACCGATCCTAATTTTATTGAATTATTAAATAATGCAGTTAGAGGACAACTAAGCTCTTCCTTGCATTCCTTTAATATTCTAGCATATATTCCATCAGGTCCCGGAGATTTATGAGCCTTTAATTTATCTATTTCTTTTATTACCTCCTCTCTCGTAATATTTATTGAACTAAGTATATTATCGGGACTGTCTCTGTAAATGGATTCTACTTCCGGAATATTTTCCAAGTTTTCATTTGTAAATACAGATAAGAAATAATCATTTAAACATGTACACATCACTTTATCGTCATCTGTGATATGGCCATTGGCTACTTCAATTGGTCCGACTTTTTCCTTAAATTTTGTTTGATAATGTTGATAAAACCCTTTAGGATTTTCTTTAGCTTCTCCTGCTATTCGAACTTCGTAGTTTCTTTTCGACTCTCTAACTATCTTTTTAACTTCCCTGTTTAACTGTATATATTGCTGCCTCACCTGCTCTTCACCTCTTTTTAGTTTCCTGTATATTCCTCTTTTAATACCTATAAGATTCTTTATTCTATTGTTCATCCATTTAGGGTCATTTTTTCTTGATCTGCAATGTTTCATGGGAATATAGTCTCTCTGACTATTCTTAAGAGTCATGACAAAATTGTTATATTCCTCATCCAAATTTATATTAACTGACGGGCTGCTGTTCTTTCCTGTGAGAGAATTTAATGTGTTGATCTTATCTTGTGATAATCCTTGGCATGTGGTACCCAAATTTCGGGGTAATCCGCTACCTGCGACCTGACCTGCTGGATTAACTACCCACATCTGTACCCCAGAAATCCCTTCCCATACCTCATTAGATAATTTAGTTTTTAAGCCCTCAAAATCTCCTGCTCTAAAGTTTGGAACAATATTCTTATTTTCCTTTATAGTTTCCTTGAAAATTATGTTAAATCTAATGGAATCATGGTCACTGTTGCCCAATTTTTCGCCAACTTCTAAATTTGTAACCATATTCTCTCTATTACTAAGAACTAAATCTAGTGTATTCACCCCCCGTGTTGCTTCATGTACATGCTGAGAAAGGAAATTGTCTTCTACTACTTCCAAAAACTCCTTAGAGCTACTATCACCTGTTATGGTTTCCCAGTTAATATGTCTAAAATTAAAATCGCCTACAATGCAACTCTATTTGACCTGCTCACTTTAGAAATTTCATCGTATATAACTTGCGACTCTATATTATCTAGATCAGGTGGTCTGTAGACTACTCCTACAACTAGACTTTCTATATTATTTTTAATTTCAACCCATAAGGTTTCTGAATTTAGATTTGTCTTAATTCCAGACTTAATGCAGCTTCTGAGGCTATCTTTAATATACATAATTACCCCTCCCCCTCTTTTATCTGCACTACGATCAGCATTATAAAGTTTATATCCTGTAATTATGTACTCAGCTTTAAGGTGTTTGCTTTCTAATTTAATCCAACTTTCACTAATGCATATTATATCCGGTCTCTCACTACATACTATGGCTCTCAGTTCTTCTATCTTGTTACCTAAACTACGGCTATTTGTATAATATACTTTTAAACTTTCTCTAGCTTCACCCTTCTTGTGGCTATTCTTTTTGTTAATATTTGTTTTATGTAACAAATGGTTCTTATCCTTAGACTCCCAGTTATTTGACCCACTATTTACTGAACCCTTACTGACTAATTTCTCTGCACAAGTATTAATCATTTCATTATTTGTGTCTAACAAAACCCCCCTACCTCTCTGTCTATCATACCAGCCAATATCGAGACACCTGAATTAGAAAGATGCACTCCATCCCTTGCATACATATGCTTACGACTAGTGAAGTGATCCCACCCGTCTATAAAACCTATATTATTCTCCCGACAGAAGACTTTCATCCTAGCATTTACTCCTATAGCTCGAGACCACCACTCTGAACTTTGGCTAAGCCTAGGGAGAATACCACACATCACAGGAACTGCACCCCTTTTCCTAATCTTATCCAGGGCTTGTCTATACAACCTAATCAGCTCTTCACTTCTACCATCCTGCACGTCATTTCCCCCAGCTATCAAACAAACAACATCTTTTTTCTCAATCCAGCTATTTATTGACTCACCCACCTTCTTCATACCTGCTCCAGGGAAAAAATATTTTCCTCTAACTCTATGCCTGAGTTTCCTGTCTACATATCTGCATAGTGAATCCCCTACAATTACCAAAGAACGAGACTTATCCGGAGGATGGGTTACTCCGACCTTGGGAGACTTACCTAGGCTCTTGACCTGAGAGCTTTTCCCACTTCCATTTTTACGATCGCTAGTACACCTATCTGACTCTATGGTTCCTGAAGAATTACTGCCGCCACTGTCACATTCATCTCTAAGTGACCTAAATGAATTAGCAACCTGTAGTCTAAAAGTATCATTTTTCTTGAGAACCATTTTCGTTGTACCCTTATTCACAACTTTCCAGTCGTCTTCATTATTCAATCGACCCTTCCTGGTTAACACCTCTACTTTACCTCTCAGATCCCTGTTCTCCTCAGCTAAGGATCTGACCTCCTGCCTGACTGCGGCCAACTCATTTCTTAAATTAAAAATGAGTTTGCTTGCGTCAGACGAGGACAAATCCCCAGCACAGCCACAAACAGCACCAACAACGACACCACCACCAACACCACTACCACTAACACCACCAGCACAAAGAACACCACCACTCTCCATTGTACTAAGCTTGGTCAAGATTAGAGCTACTGGAAGCACGTCCTCACTGGATGAACCCATATATATATATATATATATATATATATATATATATATATATATATATATATATATATATATATATATATATATATATATATATATATTCCCTGATGGAGGTGGCTAGAATACTTCCTCCGTGCTCTCCTGCGTGTCGTAAAAGTCGAGCCTCATCTCACAGGTACTGTGTGGAGATTTGTAGCTCGCGGATTGGTCGGTGCAGCGACTGCTTCTTCCCATTTACCTCCAGACTCTGGAACTCTCTTCCACCTTCTGTCTTTCCTAATTCTTATGACCATTCATCCTTCAAAATGCGGATCTATCTTCATCTCAGGGCCTAGTCCTTCATATTCTGGGGCCTCTGTACTTTGACTGTTTTTTCTGTCTATCGTTTTCCTTTGTATGTTATTACCTCATCTCTGCCTTGTCCTTAGCCTTTTTCTTTTCCTTCATCTTGGTGTTTTCTTGTGCCTGGGCCTTTATTGGTGAGGGCAGTTTTTGCCTGTCCCTATGTCGCACCCCTCCTCGGTATTTTCTTTACCCAAAGAGTCAGAGTATTATGCCTTGACTCAGCCACTCCTCTTATATATATATATATATATATATATATATATATATATATACATATATATATATATATATATATATATATATATATATATATATATATATATATATATATATATATATATATATATATATATATATATATTTATATGTATATTATGAATTTGACACTGGGACAGGTAATAATATTACCCTTATTAGGCCTGGGCACAAATAAAACATGAAGATGAAGAAGTAGGTTAAGAACAAGGCAGATATAGGGGAATGATACACAAAAGGAAAAGGACAAGCTGAAGGAATAGTCAAAGTATTTACGGGCTAAAGATATGGCAAAATAGGTCCTAAGATGACGATAGATCCGCTTTTTGAAGGAAAATATGTTATAGAATGTAGAAAGACATAAGGAAGAAAATAGTTCCAGAATTTGGAGGTGCATGGGAAGAAGCAGTTGCTTCTCCGACCAAAAGCAAGGTACAAATTTCCACACAGTACCTGTGAGGCAAGGCTGCTTGGCGAGTATTATGTGGCTTCGACAGTGGGGGAGGGATGGAACTCGCCATATTATCAAAGCACGATAGAAAGAGTAGCGATAGAAGAGAAAGGGATGATTCTTTACTGTGAAAAGAAAGAGAATCCAGATTAAAAGTAAGAAAATGGCCATTGATGAGCTTGATTGCCTTAGACACAACCCTATCAAAGAGATAACTTTAAGAAGAAGCACCCAGGTGTGCGAGCAGTATTTTAAGCAGAGCCGGATAAGACCTGTATAGATATTAAGTTACTGGAGAGAGGAAAAGTAATGACAAAAACGACAAATAACTCCCAATATTTTGAATGCAGATTTAGAAATTTGGATTATATGACTACTCCAAGACACGTTAGAGGCTATCTGGATTCTAATCATGTTAACAGAAATAAGAGGGTAAATTTCGTTAGTTTCAAAGGCAATAAAGCTGTCAAGAGGTGAAAATGAAGAAGTGATAGCCAGACACTGCATCTTGGATGTATAATATTTAATTAAATTTTGGGTACCCCACTCAGATGCCCTCTGGAAGTCGGATTTGAGAATAGAAGAAAAAGTTATATGAGATTAATTACAAGTAACAGGTGAAATTGTGAAGAGAAGGCAGAGGTAAAATGAAGGGTAGAATTTTTGGCAAAGGCATGGAGAAGAGAGGAGGATGTGGACTGAAGAAGATTGTTGATGAAGAGAAGGAACAGAGTATATGAAAGAACAGAGCTCTGTGGAACCACTAGTTACAGAGAATGAGCTATATGTTGTACTGTCAACAATCACAGATATAAAACAACTAAAAAGAAAACTCGAAATCAGAGAACAAAGAGAAGGGTTAAAGCTATATGCAGGGAGTTTGGCCATCAAAGCCTTGCATCAGACAGTCAAAAGCCTTAAAGATATCAAGATCAACAAGAAATGATTCCCCCTAGTTTCTCAGAGAAGATGAGCTTACATGAGTAAGATAGGACAGAAGGTCATCAGTGAATCTTGCCTTGAGAAAGCCTTACTGGTGATCGGATATAAGCGAGTCAGATTTAAAATGTTTCAAGATGTGAGAATTTAGCAAAGATTCAAATACTTTAGTGATAGAAGAGGTGGGCAATAGATAGTAGTTGAAAGGAATAGAGTGGTCTCTCCTCTTAGGAACAGGTTGAGCTAGAGTGTACTTCCAAGAAGAAGGATAGATACTGGTTGAGAGAATGAGGTGATACAGATGGCAAAACACAAGATGCTTTTGTCCATCATTAGAGAGCAGAGAACCTTATGGAATTTGTGTGAAGAAATAATAAAGGAGGGTTTTGGGTTAAAGAGGAGTAGAGTACACGGAACAGTTATGCTGGAGTTGATTACAGAAGAGTTGGCAGAAAAATGAGAGCCAAAGAGGGTGACTTTGTCAGTGGCAGAGCAAGTATTAGAAGCATCAGGACGAATAAGAAGGGGAAAGCTTAAGTTACAGAAGTTTTTGGAGAGATATTTGGTGAAGGACCAAACATTTTTATCAGTGGGAGAGGAGTTAAAGTCACTAACTTGCCCTCTTAAAAAATAAGTTTTAGACTTTCGAAACTGAGTAGTGCAGTTATTTCTATCTGTAATAAAAGCAGAGTGAGTTATATCAGAAAGAGAGACTTGGTACGACCAATATACCTGATCCCTGGTCTGAATAGCCATGGAACAGAAATGGTTAATCCAAGGATTAGGGGGAGAAAAAGTTATCCTAGAGGAAGGGATTATGATTTCGGCAACTTTTAGGGCTAGCTGACCAGGATTGCAGGTCCAAAAGCTGTAGTCATCCCATGGGAAGTCAAAGGAAATGTTACGCAATCATCGCATTGGGTACACTAAAAGTGCCAAAGGTGGTGCTGAGTAAGGAGAATTGATGGAGGGGGAGAGATAATGGAAGAGATTGAAATCAAAGAGTAGTGAGCATCACCAAGAGGGGAAAGCACAGAATATGACTAGTTTGAAGATTTAGAGGTGAAAATTAGATCAAGAGTGTTAGCTGCATGTTTGTGGCTATAGAGAACACGAGTTGGAAGTTTGAAAATCTACTTCAGTTCATAAGTAATTGAGAAAGCAAAGGCCTTACTTCTTCCTACATCAGTGTGAGAAAACGAAAACACTCACTTTAGTGTATATTGAAGTTTCCATTATAGAGAACTTCAGCATGTGGGTGTGAAGAGAGCAAGGGCTAATGACAAGAGGACAAATATTCGAAGAAAGACACAAAGTCATTGGAGTTAGGAGAGTAGTAGCAGAGGCATTGAACTATAGTGGTAGCAGAGAGATAGATCTTCAACCAGAGAACATCAAAGTCAGGAGATTCAAGGTCCATGAGCCCCGCTATAGGGGTCCTAGTGTTGAAGAAGGTACAGACCCCACCACTTTTCAGACCGATTCTCTGATTCAAATGGGGATATATAGATAGATTGAGAGAGAGAGAGAGAGAGGAGAGAGAGAGAGAGAGAGAGAGAGAGAGAGAGAGAGAGAGAGAGAGAGAGAGAGAGAGAGAGAGAGAGAGAGAGAAGGGAGGCATGTCCACAGGCACTCCCAGATCTGCTCAAAGGGTCATTATTATATTCCCTTACAGATATTATATATTTAAAGTTTCACTAGGAACAAAGATGTAAATGTTTTTACATCCTTAGTGATGGATATACGCTTAATACTGGGAATAAATTGTCAGGATCACAAAAATGTTTCAACATTTAAAAATAACACAGTCCAGAAGGCCTGAAGTCCTGTAACTTAACACATTTTTTAATATAATGTATTAAAGAATTGCTACCTTCTCGGCCACATTAAAAAAAAAAACATTTAGAGTATTCTGGGTGTATTGTTCCTGTTTTTTCATAAGTCACTTCCCAAACATGTTGGTAGCCAAGTCTTATGCGTTCAGCAAGTCTATCACAATCACCTGTTAACATTTTTCCTTTACCACCTTAGCACGAGGGTCTGCCCTCTCTTTTTATCTTTTACTATATTTAATTTTCGTGCTCTTCCCTCCAATTCCCTTATATCCTTAATCCCCTCCCCATTTTCCCCTCTTACATATCACTTTTAAGCATTATTTTCAATTGAGATAATGACTCTTCAGCAGCCTTCTTTGCACAATTGTCTGCCTTTTCATTGCCAATTATCCCAACATTTCAAGGTACCCATCAGACGATGATTTTTATATTCATACTTACACATTTGATAAGTCCTTCTTGAATTGAAATCATGAGGGTTTTTTAAGCATGTTTTAAAGATCTTTGTAATAAGAGTGCGCTCTTTGAGTCACAAGATATGAGCGCATTTTTTCCAGTACTAGTGATGTACTCAATAGCAAGTTTGATTCCAGTGATTTCACACTCCATTACTGATGTCTACTTAGTCAAACTTAAACCTTTTTTTGTACCCCTCCAAAGTTTTCATGCACTATCATACTACAACCAGACCCTCCTGTGCTGCGTATATGGGACCCATCTGTATATATACATAAAATTTAATTAATTTTAGGAAAATTATTTTTGATGATTACTTCAACAGCCTCTAGCCACTGGTGTTTGTTCACGACAGGAGTTACTTCAAGGTCAGATGGTAGAGTTGGGAGAAAAATGTCTACATTCACTATGACAAGGATTAATTGCATTAGTAGCATCATTATTATGAAATAGTTTCACATTACGTTTTTTCACCTCATTACTTATAAGTTTGAAAATTTTAGATTGAATGGAACTATTGCATTGCAAATCTCCTTTCATTAAGGACTTAAAGATAACTTCTGCTGTCTGTGACACCTGTAGTAAATAGGTATCATTTTAAGAAGGAACTGATTTTGCTACTTTAACACCAAATATTACGACAGATTCTCTGACATTGAGTATTAATGGGGGAAACTTTAATTCCTGTTGTATGTTTACAATTCTTATACTCATTGGACAGCCGAGAATAATTCTCATTGCTTTGTTTTGAATTCTTTCTAAGGTAGTTAAGAGGACAGTACTTAGAGTGCAAAGCTGGAGGGCATGATAATCAACTAATGACCTAATGTACGTGAGATAATAAGTTCTGCAAATATTAATTCCAACACCGGAAAAAAATTTGAGGGGATAGTATTTATCCCGGGAGCTAATAACACTGTATTAGTAGCTAATTTAGAGACAACTGTAAGGATTAGTAAAGGTGTTTGTTAGGGTACGAAGGAAGGTGAAAACTATGAGTTAATGTAGATGAGTTCTATTATATATAAAGAGAGTTTTGCAGCTTAGGGTGAGCTCAGTGATTAGGTTCTTGAGTAATTTGACAGTTTTTTGTGAGATGACATCAAAGCAAATTGCAGAAAATGCACATGGAGGTGAACTATAGAATGGATGCGCTGAGCAGTGTAAGAAAAACGAGATCCAGATCAGATGAAGAGTTGAACTCATAAGTCAATGGAAATAAAAAAGTATTGAAGTACTGAAGATGAAGTGCGTCACAAGCATACATGGTCTCTGGTGGTTCATTTAAGGTGAGGAAAAAGGGAATTTGAAAGATACGGAAACAGGAAAATTTCACTGGTAAATCTCAAATAGCATATAGAAAGAAATATTAATAGATCGCATACTAGAAATGGAAATTTATAAGATCGTTCATTAATTAGGCGGCAAACGTGATGGAGGAGGAATATTTCAAAAGCAAGAAAATAACATGTTGCATATATAATGGACAGTATGGGTATTTTGGTACTAAATTGTTAAAAAAATAGTATTTGATATAATATTGTTTAACATCATATTGCATAAAGAAAAACAAAATACGATAGAGAGAAAGAGGGAATTGTACAAAAATATGTAATTAAGTCTATAAAAGAAAATATAATTTTTATTGTGTGAAGATACAAGCAGATACATCGACACCGAATATCTCTTATTATATCCCTGCGTATTTGACAAGTCTCTACACTCTCCATCTATGTTTTTAATTTCTTACTCATCATTATTAGGTTGTCAATACTCTCATTTTCCTTTCACTCTATGTCTGTATATTATGTATCCTTCTCTTTTTTTCTGCCTTGTCCTCAAGCAGCTTCTTTTTATTTAATGTTTTTTTTTATACCCAGGCCCAATGTGAGCAATTTTTTTGCCCGTCCTGGTGTCACACTCATAAAATGTACTACTACTACTACTACTACTGCTACTACTATAAAAACAATAATAGTATTGATAATTAGAATGACGAAGACCATAATAATAATAATAATAATAATAATAATAATAATAATAATAATAATAATAATAATAATAATAATAATAATAATAATAATAATAATAATAATAATAATAATCCACTTTATTGCTATAAGCAAAATTTTAGGACACAACAAAAAAGTTATCCATATAAAACAGTGTTTCTTAACGTTTTCTATATTAATAATGACAAAGAAAACTGAGCAATACAATACCAATTCTTAAAAAACCTAGAGCGATAAAAAAAGTAAAAGAGCAATAAATATAGTAGTTATAATAATGATAATAAAAAAGATATAGTTAATGAATTATATTAATAAATAGATTAATAACAATATCGAATTATTACGGCGAGTTTGAGTAGATGGATTTAGGTAAGATTTTAACTCGACATTGGTGGTTTTGTAATTACTTTAACAATTACAATTTCTCCGGAAATACCTGTTTAATATTTTCATATTATAAAAGGGTACGATGGTTATATTTTAACAAATGGATAAATAAATTTGTAAATATTTAGAAAGAGTCATATTGATAAGGAAAGTGACAGTAAAGCATGCAAGTACTCAAAAATATTATATATATATATATATATATATATATATATATATATATATATATATATATATATATATATATATATATATATATATATATATATATATATATATATATATATATATATATATATATATATATATATATATATATATATGAGAGAGAGAGAGAGAGAGAGAGAGAGAGAGAGAGAGAGAGAGAGAGTCTACTAATGCTCACCAATACCTCCGATCAACTCTGATAGAGGCGGTGCAATAGGAGTAACCATACTCTTTCTCTCCTTGTCATGCTTCCTACATTAATGGATCCAATCCTCAACTTCCATGTTTGGGTTTTCTTCTTTAGCCACGCTCGTCCTTGACGAGGTAGCCCTCTCAAATTTTCCACAGGAGTTGGGCGATGCTCCTGTGTGAAGAGCATGATATCAAACAGAGATGGAAGAGCTATTTTGAGACATTGCTAAATGTAGTAAGCCCAAGGCAAATAATAGAGTATGGACAGCCAAATGAGGCGGAGGTGGAAGATGTTAGGGTGCAAGAGGTGAAGGAAGCAATTGGAAGAATGAAGAACGGGAAAGCAATTGAACCAGATGAGATACCTGTTGAGGCTTGGAAAGCAGGAGTCGAGATCGTGTATGAGATCATTTGCCAAGCATTTGATAGTGAAAAAATACCAAATGAATGGAGAGAAAGTACCCTGGTACCAATTTACTAAGAGAAGTGGGACTTCCAGGACTATGAAAAGTATAGAGGGATTAAGCTTATGAGCCATACTATGAAGATATATGAGAGAGTAATGGACAAAAGACTGAGGGAATGTACGGAAATAACGGAAGCTCAGTTTGGATTTATGCCAGGGAGGAGTACAATGGATGCCATCTTCGCGTTGAGACAGTTAATGGAGAAGTACAAAGAGAAACGGAAGGGATTACATCTGGTTTTTATTGACTTGGAAAAAGCATACGATCGAGTATCAAGAGAGAAAGTGTGGAGGTGCATGCGGAAAAGGGAGTGCCAGAAAAGTATGTGAGGGTATCCCATGATATGTACAGAGATGTATACACACAAGTGAGGACAGCGGCATGGGTGACGGACAAGTTCCCAATAACAGTTGGACTACATCAGGGTTCGGCATTGAGTCCATACCTTTTCAACCTGGTCATGGATGTGATAGTGAGGGATGTACTGGAGGAGGCCCCATGGACTATGTTATTTGCCGACGACATAGTCTTGGTGGCGGAGACCAGAAAGGAAGTGAAGGAGAAGTTGGACAAGTGGAGGGACGAGTTGGAAAGTAGAGGGCTAAAGATAAGCCGGGACAAAACAGAATACATGCAGATGGGAGAACAAGATGATGATATCCAATTGCATTTGGCACAGGAGAGGTTAAAGAAGGTGAAGGCTTCCAGGTACTTGGGTTCATATCTGTCGCAAGATGGAGAACTGGATAGAGAAATAAATGGGGGAATACAAGCAGGATGGAAAGTTTGGAGGAAATGCTCTGGACTGATATGTGATGGAAAGGTTAGTTCAAGAGTAAAAGGCATGATATATCGTGCAGATGTAAGGCCAGCAATGATATATGGCTCGGAGACGTGGCCTGTTAAGAAAGCACAAGAAAGAAAGATGGAAGTGGCAGAGATGAGAATGGTGAGATGGATGTTGGGTGTGAAAAGGAGGGATAGAATAAGGAACGAGAAAATTAGAGGGACAACCAAGGTGACACAAGTGGGAAATAAGATGCAAGAAAGAAAGCTTCACTGGTATGTAATGCAATTCCTTACCGGCAAGAATGATAATAAACTTGTAGATATTTTTTATATTGCCGAGTGTAGGCCACTATATATATATATATATATATATATATATATATATATATATATATATATATATATATATATATATATATATATATATATATATAATATATATATATATATATATATATATATATATATATATATATATATATATATATATATATATATATATATATATATATATATATATATATATATATATATATATATATATATATATATATGAATGTTACTATTAGAACACATATCCCATTTTCGTCACAGATGACTTGGGATTAATAGGAGGTATATAAAACACTCCTTCCTCAACAGGGTTTATTGCTTAGAAGGGAGATTAATAATATGTTACATAAAAGCTTACGACTAATGGTGTTACAAGAACAAATGATAATCTACTTAGAGTGATCAAAACCATAAGTACCTCATACAGAATAAAAATTAAAGTAATTACATCCTACATAGGTATCTTTCAAGTCATACCTTTTGTACTTAAGAATGTTATTCATTTGCTAGTAGAAAGCGGTAATTTTAAATGGAGAATATCTTTGACAAAATACATAACTGCTTGAATACATAACAGTCTCCTTTTCCCTAAAATTAATTGGTCCCTTTATTTAAACAATAAAGTTACATGAGATACAAAATTACACTTTGACTACATATTGAAATAAGGTAACTATATTACTACATATTTCCTTATAAGTCTAACATTTCTGGAGGCTTTCCTATGTTCCTCCGATCAGGTAATACAGACTCAACTCTTTCTGATATCTCTGGATCTTTAACACTGGGATGTAGCTGGTCAATGTGTCGTCTGACTACCTTGCCATCATCCAATTCTACTTCGTAATTCAGATTTCCTAACTTCTTTTTAACTTTTCCTTTAGACCATTTCTCCTTATTGTTATACATTCTGACTACTACACTTTCATTTTCACTGAAATGTCCAATCTTTCCAATTCCTTTCAACCTTTCATATATCTCATTTTTTTTTTTTACCTTTTGAGTCAGGTAGAAGTAGATCTAACTTACATCTGAGTCTCCTTCCCATCAATAAAAATGCAGGGCAAACACCTGTTGCTGTTTGAGGTGTTGTCCTATATGTGAGCAAAAACTTATTGAGAGAATTATGAATGTTCATGGCGTTAGCATTACACGTTTTCATTGCACTTTCAGAGGTTTGTACCATTCTTTCTGCTTCACCATTTGTTGCTGGGTGATAGGATGCATATAATGTATGTCTAATGCCATTTACCTTTAAGAAATTCTCAAACTCTTCTGAACAGAACTGAGGACCATTATCTGTAACTACTCTCTCTGGAATACCATGAGTAGAAAATAATGTCATGAGGACTTCAATTGTATTTAGAGAAGTTGTCTGCATTGGAATGATGTCAGGCCATTTGTTATGAGCATCAACTACTAGTAAATAAGAATTTCCCAGAAAGGGCCCTGCATAATCAATATGCAGTCTCTGATATGGATATCTTGCACATTCCCATGGGTGTAAACTTATTGACTTAGGGTTGTTTTGCTGTAATGCACAATCCTGACAATCCTTTATATAATCCTCTGTATCTTTATCTACATTTTTGGCCACCATATCAAACTTCTGGCTATAACTTTTGACTTTACAATTCCTTTATGACCTTCATGTATTTCTTCCAAAACCTTCCTTCTGAGTGGCATAGGAATTACTACTCTAGCTCCTCTCAAGATACAGTCTTGTTCTATACTTAATTCTTCCTTAACTGCTTTATAAGCATGACACTCTTCGACTTCTAAGAACTTATCATATCCTGTCATTAAATACTCCTTCACTTTACATAGGACCTTATTTCTTGTTGTGCTTTGTCCAATGTTCTTTGCTCTCAAGGGTAAGTTCTGAGTTTCAATCAATAGTATGGACATTTCATGCCCTTCTGGTGCTTTCTCTACTGGTAATCGTGACAATACATCTGCATTTCCCATTTTACTAGTGGGTCTATACTCTAATGAGTAATTATAAGCAGCTAATATTACTGCCCATCTCTGGAGTCTTTATTGACACTACTTGGCCAAAATCTGCCCATTTCTTGAGGGAGAGGCATTGTCCTTGACACATCATGGAGTTCTATTTGTGACTTCTTCTCTCTTCTTTGCCGCTCAGAATCCTTCAAAGATGCCTTCACATAGAAATCAAATACAAAACCAATCCTTCAGGCACCATTTGAAGTAGAAGAATGTATGTGAGAAAAGCATCACAGAAGTCTCCAAAGTTTTTAGCACTCTTTGTTTTAATCTTTCGAGTATTTGCCATCACATCAACTATATAGCATGTAGCTTTCGACTCATCAGACTTTGGTGTTCTTGGATCCTGGTCACTGAGATTACCTTCGAGTTCATTGGCAATATCACTTTTGATTGACTTTGTCATGAAGCCTTCATCATCAAAGAGAGGAGACGTTGTAACCACATCATATTGCAAGAGTTCATCCATCATCAATCCTTGCTCTTTCGCAATCTCAAGTGTACGTTTCATTTCAGCATCTTCGCTTTTCTTAATTTTTGCCTTTCCCTTGTTTGAGTTAGATTCCTTGTGGATTGAAGCAAAGGTTTTGAGATTAGTCCGATGAATTGTATCAGACAACCAAACAGTTTTTTCTTGAAATAAAACAGCAACTGTGTCGTGGCTTCCACCCATGCCAGACAGGTTAGCCTCCTCATGGTCAAAGTTGTCAAAAGCACCCACTGTGTATCCTGACTTGTTAAAGTGACAAGGAAATGGAATTGTATCTGAACTTCTCTCAACAGTGAAGGATGCAATATCATTCTGATGACGCAGGAGGTCATCATAACTCGAACACAAACCAAAGCAGTTGAAAATTGTTATAAGGGTGACGCTTTTACATGAATCATATATAGCCTGGCTATTCATAATGTGCAGAGGAGTTCGCTTTCTCCCATGATGCAAAGCATGATACATTATTTGGAAGAGGACTTGCATTTGTCTATATTTTGACTCAGAAATGCCAGCCTGTTCATCTTTGGGGTTAATATCTTCATCATCTGGTATGTGTAGACCTAAAGTGAATTAAGTTGGGTCAAAGTTGTACAAGGCACCCATGAACTTGAGCAAGGATGTCTTCAAATCAGTTGCATCACAAAACCTATCCTGCAAGTCGAAATCTACTTCTAACAGGCACTGCCAAATGATAGCAGCACATTCTCTGATGGGATCAGTCCCTCTGATTTTATCTGCCATAGTTTCAGGTGAAACTCCGTTACTAAAAAATAACTCAGACTTATTCAACAGCTTTGGCTGTGAGAAACATATCTGATCTGTGAAATGATATTTGAGAAGAATTTTCACCTCCCAGTTAGTGACACTGCCCACTTGAAGCTATTTATTCATAGCATCCCTAACAAAACTAAGTTCATAGCAATTACCATTTGTAAGACCCTTTTCAATGTCAGATACTATATTTGTCCATGCCTCTTTCTTATGGTTGGTGCTTTTGTAATCAAAGCTTTTCTCTTTCAAACGTTCATATTTCAGAATATATTTGTTCACTCATTGTTTGTGACAGTATAAATCTGCTCCAAACACTGCATGGGTGTCCTGGAGATCACAGGTCCTAGTGTACACATCGTCCTGTATGAACACAGCAGCCTCCAAGAAATTCCTTGCTCTGTTTGATTATGAGATTCTGTCTTTCCATACGAGTTTTTATGTTTCACAAACCCACATACTACACATTTCTGCCGATATTTTTCACTTTCTGGAGATGCTTTGGACGTGCTCCTACGCTTGATCGAACTGTCCGCTTTGGAGCATTATCCTCTGGATCTTTGCTAGCGATTCTGTCGAGATGAGACTTCATAGTGTAGGCCTTGTAACATGAATTGTTCATGTGATATACAAAGTCTTCTTGATCAGTCATCTTTAGCCTCTTTCTGACGATGTCGTCTCTAATTAATGCTGCATCGGAACCCATTGTACGTTCAGGTGGTGACTTTTGACAGATAAGGCATTTTGATGTGTTGATCTTTTGGGACGTAGAAACTGTCTCATCTGTCATCAGTCTAACTTGCTTTTTCTCTGCCATAGCTTCTACATCAAACATTCTGCCTGAAAAGAAAGAAAATTTACTTATTGAGTAATAACACAGGGATAATATAATAAAATAATGATAATAATGATGATAAAATAATAATAATAATGGTAATGATAATTAATAAAAAATTTAATAATATACAGAAAATGTAACAAAAACAACCTATATTGGTGCAATATCTCTGTGTACGGTGAATGGAAGTAAATTGAAAGTTATTTTGTCCCTCCTGAAAGTAATGATTTGCGTTGTCAATAAAAAAAAAATCGAGTGTATTCTGTTATGTGTTGTTTATGTTTTAGTGCAATAACGTGTATTTATTTCATATGATTGTGTTCCTTGACACCTATATTAACAGAGTAAACCATTAGAGGCGGTAAAATAATAAGCCTGTCATGCTTTTGGGGTAGAGTTTTAGAGAGAAGTAAACTTGTAACTTGACCCGCTTTTTTGTGAACTTTTGACCTGTGGAAACATAATTTTCTATCCCATCAATAAAACCTGCACACCAATATGGAAGAGTGCTTAAAGGCCGACATTTTGAGGGGTAGTTTGTATTTCTACGATGAAAGACGGCGGAGTAATTTACGTTTTCCTTACCGCCACCCTTCACAATTGGGCCAAACTTTTTCGTAGGAGCCCTTAAAAGAAGGCTCATTTTCTCACTTATTGCCGGGTTGTGGAAATGGTAACCAAGGTTTTCCAATCAAGGAAGGTGTCTACATGAAATTTGTAGAGGGTAACTTAGGGTACATTTTTTGCATGCGAAAACCCCCATAGCTGATGCATTTTAACACTTTTCAACCTACCTAGATGTTTACTTGCTTCCTTCACTCTATGATTTACCTCCACATCCATTCGTCCATTCCTTGATATGTGCAACCTCAGATACTTAAAACTTTCAACTTCTTCAAGCAACTCCCCATTCACTACATTCAATCTGTTAACTCAACTTGTTCCTTTCATCTTGTCATGCATTTCAAGTCTCTGCTCCGCACAATATTGTCGGCACAATCACACCTTCATATATCATACTCTTTGCATTCATTCCCAATTACCAGTTTCTCATAACACTTGTCAACCCACATAGACATTTACTTGCCTCCTTCACTCTATGATTTACCTCCGCATCCATTCATCTATTCCTTGATACGTGCAACCTCAGATACTTAAATTCCTCAAGCAACTCCCCATTCACTACTACATTCATTCTGCCAACATTAACACTCCTCTTGCATCTCATGACCTTACTTTTACTAATATTAACCTGCAGTTTCCTTCTTTTTTTCACACACCCTAACAGATTCAGTCGCCTAATGATTCAGTTCATTTTCAGTATCAGCCACCAATGTAGTGTCATGTGCAAATAGCAATGATTCAATTTCCACAACCTCCATATTCACTAACTCCAAACTCCTGTCTCATACTCTTTCATTTGCTTCCCTTACCACTCAATCCACATTCATATTCCACAACCACGGCGACATGACACAACCTTGATGTAACCCTACAGTCACCTCATACCAAGCACTCATACCATTCCCAACTCTCATAAATAAGCTTTACTATTCATGTAAAATGTCTTCAATGCATTCAACAAACTTCCACTTATTCAATACAATATCCTCTCTATTAACTCTGTTATTCACTTTCTCAAGTCCATAAAAACAAAAAAGTGCCCCTACCTTTCTCTAAAGACTTCTCACACGCTTGTCTTACCACAAACATTTTGATCCACACATCCTTTACCTCTCCTGAACGTACACTGTTCTTCTTCAATCAATTTCTCAATATCTTTGCTAATTCTCTTGATTAACACTATTCCCTATATCTTACCAACTACACTCAACAAACTAATTAATCTAATACCACCACACTCTTACTTATCTCATTTCCCTTTAAATAGTGGAACTTCACATGCACTCCTCCAATCAACTGGGACCCTCCCTTTCTGAGAGCATACATTCAACAACCAAAATATCCATTCTACTAATGCCTCTCCACCTTTTGACTAGTATTTTACATGACACCCATCTATCCCTGGTACTGTTCATTTGGCTCTCAATCATTCTCATGACCCAATATTTGCATTCTCCATTTATTTCCCTCAGTCACAATTTCTGCCTCTTTATCATCTTCCCCATATAGCAGTTCCTTTAAATACTCAGTTCATCTCTCTCTCACCTTGATTTTGTCTATTAAAATTGCCCATCTGCTCTTTTCCTCCACTCCTCCCTACCAGACTCACCTTTCCACACACACTCTTTTCACTTCCTTCCAAAAATCTTTTTATTCCTCACAAAATTCTCAGACAAGCATCTACCCCACCTTATATCCACGTCTCACATTGCCATCCTCACCGAGCCCTTTATATTTGCCTCTACATTACCTAACTGTAATCATACCTTAAATGCCTGCTTCCATATAGCTACTAATGCACTCACCTCGTCATTCCACCATTAACTAACCTTCTTTATACTTCCACCTATTAGCTTCCTTCCACACACACACCGCCTCTGTACAATTCTTAACCTCCTCCTTTTAAACAACTCTATTCTTCTTACGCTCCCTCTTCCACTTTCATTTCACTTCATTCCACACATTCCTCAGACTAGCCTTAAGCTCCAAGTCTTCCTCTGTCTTATTCAGTTCACTTACTTTTAGCACATCTCTTCCTCTCTCGCTTCTCCTCTTTCTTCACTTTCTCCCACTCCCAGTCTATTATCCACTAAATAATGATAAGATAATCCTACACTAGCTCCTCTCAGTACATTCACAGCCAATACTCTTCCAATTATCCTACTGTCCACCACAATATAAGTCATTAATGGTTTGTCAACTACTCTTCCATCACCTACTCTGACCCACGTAGGAGTTATTCATGCCAGAGACAAATGGTTTAATAATGAGTGTAAGAGCTAAGGAGAGGAGAGACAAATGCTGGAAAAGGTATAGGAGGAAAAAATGCGCAAATTGCCTGGAAAACTTATAAAAGAGCATGAAATGATTACCTAAGTAAAAGTAGTGAGTCATAGAGACACTATGGAAAGGATACCACCAGGAAGGCTAAAGAATATCCCATACTTTTCGACAGTTTTATCAGTGGAAAACTGAGTGTCAAACAACAGGTTTTAAAGCTAGAGAGAGTGGATGGAAGCATCACTGAGACAGATGAAGAGATCTGCGAAGAACTGAACACAGAGTTTCAGTCTGTATTTTCAGCAGAATATACCCCACCCCCTCAGATTGCAGAGATCGGAGCTCTTGGGCTGGTATTAGAGAATATCGTCTTTTCAGCCACAGAGGTATGTAAAGCACTGATGGAGTTAGAGGACCATAAAGCTACAGGTCCTGATGATATATCCCTTTAATTACTTGAGAATTGTGTTAAATCAAAATCAGTATCACTATGTATCATATTTGAAAAGTCAGTGGAAGCAGGGGAGA
>JAXCGZ010009436.1:267500-277500 GCA_037179515.1 Halocaridina rubra
AAGCCTTGTCCGGTGTGTGTGTGTGTGTATGTGTGTGTTTGTATATATATATTTATATATGCATATATATATATATATATATATATATATATATATATATATATATATATATATATATATATATATATATATATATATATATATATATATATTGGCTTACACTTCCAAATAAATAAAAAGACAATTTACTCCATCCAATCCATTTCAGTTCACTGGGTCACCACAATTCCCCATTCCCACCACACTCATACTCGTGTGTGCCAGTAGGCATGTTGCAGTGTCCTCTATTCTTATGTTCTTATGTTCTTATGTTTAGGTCAGCATAGATCCGCCATAAGGCCAGGCAGTAGCATCTGATTTTGCCCCCATCCGCTCCATCATGTGGTAATCTTCCCAACTCATACTCATCCCACTTTACGGCACTGAGCAGGTGTGGAGACATCCCTCTGGACCGAGGCACTTATTCAAAATGTCTCTCCATCCATTCACCATAATAGGAGCCTTTACTTTATTAAAGTCTTTAGAGTTATCCTTGCAATATAACCTTATACTTATAAAAGTAGTGTTGAATGAGCAGTCTTAGCCACTTTACAGGAAGAGTTTATATATATATATATATATATATATATATATATATATATATATATATATATATATATATATATATATATATATATATATATATATATATATATTAAATGTGACTTTTTTTTTTTCATTTTTGCCATTGCGTTTAAAATTTCTACATTTCTTGCTAAACTGAAGTGGAACCTCGTATTGATAGTCTTTTATTTTTCACTTTGTTTGAGGCAAAGTATGTTTAATATCCTAACGATAAAGGCTGACCTTCAAAAGCTCTTATACCAAGGCAAAAGGGATTTTACTACTAATGACCAGTTTTGGTAGAGAACCCCCGTACCTCAATGGGGGCAGATTCAATCTTCAAAGGAGATATCTCATGCAAATATGTCCAGTAACCTTGTGCAAAATATTCAGTCCTCTCTGATGCAAAGTCATTATATACTCATATTTACGTGTGTGTGTGTGTGTGTGTTTGTGTATATATATATTATGTATGTATATATATATATATATATATATATATATATATATATATATATATATATATATATATATATATATATATATAATATATATATATATATATATATATATATATATATATATATATATATATATATATATATATATATATATATATATATATATATATATATATATATATATATGGTAAGGAAGCCCATCAGTGAAACAACACATCCAAACACACACACACAGTGGCAGTAAAAGAGGCTGTAAAGGTGGTGGCACTGGAAAACATCCAAACAGTTGACTATAAAGAGACAGTAATCGAAAAAATGAAAGACGTTGTGATGAAAAGGGCAAACCCACTCATCAGACAGGCACTTGATAAGGAGAAGACAGTGGTAATCTCAGGCATAAGTGAATCCCAGAAGCCAACATGGCAGGGGAGACTTGAAGAAAATAAAGCTAATGTTGTAGACCTGATAAGAAAGCTTGGAGTAGTATGTGGTCCTGAGGATATTGTAAACATACACCAACTAGGTAAATATTCGAGGGAAGGAAAGCCGAGACCAACAAAAGTAACCTTTGAGAGAGGGGAGACATGTAGGGAAATATTGTTGAGAAAAAAAAGTCTAAAAGACCTTCAAGAATGCAAAGAAGTGTTCATTAGATGATACAGAACACAGGAAGAGATGGGAAAGATCAAAAACTTGTTGCAAGAGGCAAGAAGGTTAAATGATGAAAGAAATGAAGAAGAGAAGAAAAATTTTCGTTACAGAATACTTCCAGACAAAGGGGAGATAAAGAAGATAATGACAGAAGATCAGGGGATGGGGCCTCATTAAGATTGTTATACACAAATGCTGATGGATTAGCTGGTAAGGCAGTAGAATTAAAAGATAGGATTCACAACAGTAAGGCAGATATAGTAGCAATTACAGAGACTAAGTTGAGTGAGGACATAAACAGTGTCACAGTTTTTCCTAAGGGCTTCAGAATACTAAGGGTCGAAAGATCTGAGAGGACTGGTGGAGGGATAGCACTGCTCATAAGTGAGAGGATTCAAGTTGAAGAAATAAACTTGGCTATAGAAAGTGAGTTCAGGGAATTTCTTGTTGCTCGCATAAATACTGGGTCAGAGAGCATTATAATAACTGTTGTATACAACCCACCAAGGAACCAAAATAGGCTTGAAATTTATGAGGAAAGTCATATAGGTACGATTGAAGTCATAAACTCAGTTGTTAACATGGCACGGGAGAAAAAATGTAGGATTTTGATTATGGGAGACTTTAATCATAAAGAGATAGATTGGATAAATCTTGACCCACACAGTGGTGAGGACTCATTTGGGGCAAGATTCCTAGATTGTGTACAAGGGAATTTCCTACACCAACATGTAATGGAACCAACAAGAGCCAGGGGTGGGGATGAGCCATCACTACTTGATCTAGTGTTCACAGATAATGTGTTGGATATTGAAAATATTGAGTATGAACCACCAATTGGAAAGAGTGACCACTGTGTGTTGTTGATGGAGTATATCATTGAAGACATTCTTCCTGAGAGTAGAGGCACTGAGGACATGAGGAGGAACTATCCGAAAGGAGATTACATCAAAATGAATGAGCTTTTTGCAGTTATTGACTGGAGAACCTTATTTTACAACAAATCTCTACAAGAAATGTATGACATCTTTTGTGAGAAATATGGGAAGATAGTAGATTGCTGCATACCTGTCACCAAAGTAGGTGTAATTCATGCCAGAGAGAAATGCTTCGATAATGGGTGTAAAAGAGCTAAGGAGTGGAGAGACAAATGCTGGAAAAGGTATAGGAGGAGAAAAAACATAAATGCCTGGCAAACCTACAAAAGAGCAAGAAATGACTACCTAAGTAAAAGGAGAGAGGCAGAGAGAGATTATGAGAGGGACATCACCAGGAAGGCTAAAGAAAATCCCAAGCTTTTCCACAGCTTTATCAGAGGAAAACTGAAGGTAAAAGAACAGGTTTTAAGGCTAAAGAGAGCGGATGGAAGCATCACTGAGACGGACGAAGAGATCTGCAAAGAATTGAACAAGGAGTTTCAGTCAGTATTTACAGTAGAAAATACCCCACCCCCTCAGATTGCAGTGATAGAAGCTCAAGGGCCGGTATTAGAGAACATCAACCTTACAGCCACAGAGGTATGCAAAGCGCTGATGGATTTAGATGTTCATAAAGCTACAGGTCCTGATGACATATCCCCTCATGTGCTTAAAAAATGCGCAAACACAATATCAGTGGCACTAAGTATCATATTTAAGGAGTCACTGGAGTCGGGGGAGATTCCAAGATGCTGGAAACAAGCAAATGTGATACCTATCTTCAAAAAGGGAAGGAGGGATACGGCTCTGAACTATAGACCAGTTTCCTTGACCAGCATAGTTTGCAAACTTATGGAGAAACTACTAAGGAAACATATCTCTCTTCACTTGGAATCCTTCAACTTTTTGTCAGTGAGGCAACATGGCTTCAGAGAAGGAAGATCAACAGTAACAAACTTATTAGAATTTTATGATGAGGTAAGCCAAATCTTACAGGAAAGAGAGGGCTGGGCAGATTGCATATTCCTAGACTTCCAGAAAGCGTTTGACACTGTTCCACATGGGAGACTTATTAGGAAGCTGCAATCAATGGCTAGAATAGGTGGAAATGTCTTGGAATGGATAAAAACTTACTTAGAAGGAAGGGAACAGAGGGTTAGAGTAAGACACTCAGTGTCTGAATGGAGAAGAGTTAGTAGTGGAGTTCCACAGGGTTCAGTTTTAGGGCCACTTTTGTTCCTTGTATATGTAAATGACCTACCAGAGTGTGTAAATTCATTCATGAATATGTTTGCAGATGATGCAAAGATTGTGAAGAAAGTAAAAAACGAGAACAATGGTAGAGAACTTCAGGAGGATCTAAATAATCTGCATGAGTGGTCAGAAAAGTGGCTAATGAAATTCAATACCTCAAAATGTAAGGTAATGAGAATGGGTACAAGTGCAAGAAGGCCCAAGCTTGACTACTCGGTGGCTGGAGTACAACTTCAAGAGACAGAAAATGAGAGAGATCTAGGAGTAAACATACTGGCAGATTTGTCTCCAGAAATACATATAAATGGCGTAGTAAGGGCAGCATATGCATTCTTATCAAATGTAAGGATAGCCTTCAGGCACATGGACAAGGAAATGTTCAGAAATATTTATGTAACCTATGTGAGGCCAAAACTCGAATATGCAGCCCCCTTTTGGAATCCGCACTTGAAAAAACACATAGCTAAGCTTGAAAAAGTTCAAAGACATGCCACGAAACTGGTGCCAAAAATACGCAATCTCGGTTATGATGAGAGGCTGAGGGAATTAGACTTGCCATCACTCGAAGCTAGAAGAGTAAGGGGGGATATGGTGACAGTCTTTAAATTCCTTCATGGTTATGATAGCGTGGATAGGGATCGATATTTCGATATGGCTGGCTCTAGAACTAGAGGTCATAGTTTGAAGCTTCGTAAGAAAACTTGTTTGCAGGATGTAAGGAAATACTTTTTCAGTTTAAGAGTAGTTGATAATTGGAATTCGCTACGCGAGGAGGTAGTTAATGCTATCTCAATCCATAGTTTTAAGGACAGGTACGATAAGTATCACTAAGTCTAAAAATGGAACCAATCAGGAGACGGGAAGATACGAGCTTTGGGCTCTTTCCCGTAAACACAATTAGGTAATCACAATTAGGTAATCACACACTAGCACACCCCCACACACACAGAGTGTACAGAGAACATTCTTCCTAAATTGGAACTTCATCCTCTGACCGATTCATCCCCGGTCTATCATTCCTCTCCATTCATTTGAAAATCCTTCCAAGGGTACCAAATTACTCCCGCTTTAAAATTACTGAACTAATATATCAATATCATCTAGGTTATCAAACCAAATAAGTAAATTAATATAAGTACTGAGAAATAAATACGTAAACAAAACGCACTAAAAAAGTAGGTACAAAAGTGTCTTAGAAAAAGTGAGAAATAAAACTGTTGGTAAACAGAATAAGTTGAAGCCATTATCAAAATATTTTGAAAAAAATCATAGAAAATGTATTTTTCATGTTAAGGTCAATAGGGTGGCCACAACCAAAGGAAGAAATAGACACTATAAAAGAGTGCAAAATCGATTCATTTCTCTCTCTCTCTCTCTCTCTCCTCTCTCTCTCTCTCTCTCTCTCTCTCTCTCTCTCTCTCTCTCTCTAACAGTCTTCAAATTTTCTTAGTCACATTATCCATGCCATCTGGAAAACATAGGAATAGACCATTGCCAAAGCTAAATTGCATGGCCATTTAGGAGTGCTTCATTTTACTTACTGACCTTTATAGTAATAATAATAATAATAATAATAATAATAATAATAATAATAATAATAGTGATACATGGCCTCATTTCCCATTGCAAGGGGGGGGGAGGTGTCCGAGTCAAGACACGCGCATTCACCACGATCCACTCCTTTTAGCACCTTGGGGATAAAGAATTGCCACATTTCCCTCCCTTCCACCTGGCTTGGGTCACCCACAAGGTAGGCAAGCAAAAATATTCTACAGTGAGGCTCAACAGGCACAGATGGTTTACCCCTACCACTTCATCACATGGCAACTCCTCTCACACCCGTCCATCACAATTCACTGAGCTAGCAGGTGCGAAAAATCCCTTTGGCTCGTGTCACCCATACACAATCTTTCCCCACTCATTCATGTCTCTTGCAATCTCTCTTCCCTGCTCCACTGACTTTCCACTTGCATTCAATATCCTTTCACGCCATCCATCCATCTCATTTAAGGTCTTCCTGTTGACCTAATTCCAATCACTTCTGCACCCCACACTTTCTTCCCTATTCGTTCATCACTAATCCTTTCCATTTGTCCAAACCAGCTCTCTGATCTAACCTATCCAACAGCTTCCTTTCAACACCCGTTCTTTGCCTGACATCCTCATTTCTTACTCTATCTATTCTAAATATACACCGATCATACTTTTAAACACCCCATTTCCATTACATTCAACTTGGTCCTTTCATTCTCTCTTGTATTCCAAATCCATATAATGTTGTCGGCACAATCACACCCTCAAATATCCTTCTCTTTGCATTTATTCCCAAATATTTTATTCTCATTAAACTTTGCAACCCACCTAGACATTTACTCGTTTCAACATCCACTCATCCATCCCTTAATACATGGGATCCCAAATAATTAAAACTATCAACTTCTTCAAGCAACTACCCGTTCACTCCTACCTATAATCTGCCAACAATAACAGTCCTCGTGCATCTCGTGTCTTTACTTTTACCTATATTCACAAGTAACTTCCTTCTTTCACACAACCTAACAAACTCAGTCACCAATTGATTCAGTTCATTCTCAGATTCAACCACCAATGCAGTGTCATCTGCGACTAGCAATTGATTCAACTTCCACAACCTTCCGATCTCACTCACTAGTTCGAAGCCTCTGTTTAATACTCTTTCATTTACTTCCCTTACCACTCCATCCATATACACATGAAACAACCATGGCAACATTACACAACTTCAGATAACTCTACATTCACCTCAAGCCAATAATTCAAATAATTTCTGACACTCACACATGCTCTACTCTTCATGTAAAAACTTTTCATTGCATTCAACAAACTTCCACTTATTCCATACAGTTACAACACACTCCACACTGCCTTTCTATCAACCCTGTCATGAACTTTCTCTATGTCTATAAAAGCTCAAGAAGTGTTCCTATCTTTCTCCAAAAACTTCTCACACATCTTTCTAACCACAGACATCTGATCCACACATCCTTATCCTCTCCTGAACCTACACTGTTCTTTCCCTATCAATCTCTCATTACCTTTTCTAACTTTCTCGATTAGCACTCTTCCATATACCTTACCAACTGCACATAACAAATTAATTCTTGTTCCTACACTCATAATTATCTCCTTTCCCTTTATAAAGTGGAACTACACATGCACTCCTCCAAAACAACTGGGATCCTTCTATTCATAAAACATACATTCAACACCCTAACTATCCATTCCACTAATGCCTACCCACCTTTTGACAAGCGTTCAGCATAATACCCTTCTACCTCTAGTGCCTTACCTGCTTTCATTGCTCTCAATGCCAAATGTACCCTTTCTTTTATTATTTATCTATCATTCTCATCACCTAACATTGGAATTCTCATTTATTTCCCTCAGCCACAATCTCTGCCTCTCTATCATCTTCCTCATTTAGCAGTTCCTTGAAATACTCAGGCCATCTCTCTCTCACCTTTATTTTGTCTACTAGCATTTGTCCATGTGCTCCACTCACCCTCTCCTCCCTATCAAGCTCACCTTTCCACACACATTCTTTTCACTTCCTTCAAGAAATCTTTTTATTCCTTTTAGAATCATTGGAGAAGCATCTGCCCCACCACACACCCAATTCTCTCTTTGCCTCCTTCACCGAGCACTTTGCTAACCTCCTATTTGCACTATGCCTTTTATATGCCTCTAAATTCCCTATCTGCAACCATATCTCAAATGCCTGCTTCCTTTTAGCCACTACTACACTCACTGCTCATTTAACCATCACTACCCTTCTTTTTACTTCCACCTGTTAGTCTACTTCCACAGAACAACTACCCCTGCACACTTCACAACTTCCTCCTTGAAGCAAACTTTTTTCTTCTTCAACTCCCATTTCCACTTTCTCTTCCACTTCATTCCACACATTCCTCAAACTAGCCTTATACTTACAGTGTTTCTCTTTCTTATCTGTTTACTCTTTTAGAACCTCTCTTCCTCTCTTGCTTCTTTCTCCACTTTTCTCCCATCCTCACTCTACTTTCCACTAAAATATTCCACCACCAGCACCTCTCAGTACATTCATCCATTAGTCTTCCTGCTGTCCACCACAATATAATCCACTAATGCTCTGTCAACAACTCAACAACTCTACCATTATCTACTCTGACCCATGTATATATGTGCACATCGTTCTTTTTAAAAACAGTATTGGCAATCAACATCTCTCTCTCTCTTACAACACATTTCTATAATTTTCTCTTCACTCTCATTCATACAAGGTACTCCATACTCCCCAATTACATCAGCCACTGACTCATTCCCTACTCTAGCAGTCAAGTCTCCCATCAACACACATTCACATCCATTCCCAAGTCTTTCACACACTCGATCAATTTCATCCAAATTCTTCTCTTTCTTCCTCATTTCTTTAACTGCCAAAGCCAACTGTTCTCAGAAATGCTTGAAACCTTGCATCCCAGTCTCATTACAGCCACTATTCTATATGTATATATATATATATATATATATATATATATATATATATATATATATATATATATATAATATATATATATATATATATATATATATATATATATATATATATATATATATATATATATATATATATATATAATATGATTATAATAATAATAATAATATACATATGTATATATATATATATATATATATATATATATATATATATATATATATATATATAATATGATTATAATATATATATATATATATATATATATATATATATATATATATATATATATATATATATATACATAATATATATATATATATATATATATATATATATATATATATATATATATATATATATATATATATATATATATATATATATATATATATATATATATATATATATATATAATAATAATAATAATAATAATAATAATAATAATAATAATAATAATAATAATAATAATAATAATAATGATAGTGATAGTAATAATAATACTTGATATTTCTTATAAAGAAGGGTCGGGTAACACCTTTAGAACCATGTGCATGACTTCAATTTCTAAGAATCAAGGAAAGTCATAAAACAATTAAATGAAAATTGGCTTCTTCTCCCCCCCAAAAAAAAAAAAATCTCCAAAATGACAAGAAATGACGAAGGACTAATAAAATTTAATTATATCACAAAAAGGGCCTTCCATGACCGTTCCAACTTCATCCCACGCTCTCTCTCTCTCTCTCTCTCTCTCTCTCTCTCTCTCTCTCTCTCTCTCTCTCTCTCTCTCTCTCTCTCTCTCTCTCTCTCTCTCTCTCTCTCTCTCTCTCTCTAAAGTTAAGATGATCTCTTCCTCTATTTTTAGATATTCCACCATTAAAGAATTTTACATGACTTACTGAAAACATTTCCTTTTTCTACAATAAATTTGCATTCAATCAAATTTTCACCCCTTTTAAAAAATGCCACTTTAAAAGTAAAAAGAGATGCTAAAAGTATTCAGTTCCATTATAAAAATGACTTAATTATGAGACCTTTCCACAACCTCAGTTCATATATCCTTTCACATATCGCTAGTATTACTAATAATCATTAAATATCTTAGAGTAAAATGAGTCTGTAAACGTCAAATCTGTTACGATAAAATATCCCTTTAAGGTCTTTACACTTCCGTCTGTCATACGTCTAAACAAATCTGCCATCAAGGAAAAACTCGTCTCAGAACAATTATCATTTAAAGAAAAATCTCTCAAAGAAATAAAAAATCCTTTCCCCCCCAAAAAAAAAAAATCCTTATGAAAAAAAAATCATCTCTCAAAAAGAAATCCCCAGAGGAAAAAAAAAAACATTCATAACCTAGCAATGAAGAAAATTGCCCCTGCCAAAAAAATAGGTAAATGGTGGATGGATTCGATTATACGCCACGAACTCCATTTTCTACTAAGGGCTAGGACGGTTGCCTTCTTACGAAGGACTTGTTTTGGCAGATATAATCGTTACCCTGAGTGTATGCCCTTACTAACCTCAGTCCGTAAATTTTAATAAATATATCCTCAAGTATCTTTGTACTCCCGACGATTTGCCGTTTCAACGCTAAAATA
>JAXCGZ010009436.1:280000-312500 GCA_037179515.1 Halocaridina rubra
AATAAAGGCAATTTTACTCATTGCTCATAAAAGGTCTCCTTTTCGTGAAGGATCTGTGTAGCTAGAAGGCATCCTGCAAATGGGTAAGGGTGTTTTTTTTCCCTAAATATGTTTAAAAGTTAATATGTTACCTATGCAAATATTGGAAATGCTGCGGCGGAAAAGGAAAATCATGATTCAACTTGAATTCAGTTTGATTCCTAGCACTGAACACATTGTTGAGGAAGAGGAGAATCAGATTAGTATTTCACGTAAAAGTCAAAAACGTCTTTGAGTGTGGTCTGTTTCGTCAAAGCTACCTCTGGTCAGAATGGTCACTGGATCAGGTATCATTCAAGGAATATAGGGAAATTGCCTTGGTCAGGTAGACTTGTTTTGTCTCAGCAATATTCAAGAAACTGAGACGGCGTGTCTTGCCGAACGGATATGAGAACAAGATTTGGGTCGAGAAATTCCAAAGACTATGGTAGCATAGCCAGGCATACTTTCTGGAAATTTAGAGTAGGATAAACTATCTCCTGAGGGTAGGATCAGCAAACTCGAAAAGCTACTTATTATCCTCCCCTTAATTCACATTTGGATTTTTTGAGGGAGATGTGGCCCTTTTTTTTTCTTTTTTTTCCCTAAGGAGGTAGAATTTACCCTTTGACCGCCTCAAGGAAAACTCATTAAAGCTGTACGAGACTTTACCACCTTCACGGAAGAGAAGAAGCTAGCCAGGATCATGGTGAGAACACTCTTAAATCTCATGACATTTCTGTTGTCAAAAACGATTCTCTAAACGTCGACGACTGCTCATTATAAAGCAACCTTGGTTAATGCCCTACAGAGAGTCTGTCAAAATCATAAAATGCCTTTCTTATATGCTGCCTTTGAAACGACTTCCAACCAAGACATGGGAAGCCCATAAAGTAAAAGGCTTACTGGGTTCTTTAGCTCTGATCCTTTGACACTTCAGTATTCAGGCCAGAGCCATATTCCTTATCTCCTTTGCCTGGATCTGCAGTATTAGTGAATTAACTGCCCTTAGATGAAGAGAAAGTATTCTCAAAATCCTTGGGGATAGTTACTCGACCATTCAATTAGACCGAACACTTTTTACCGAATTATGAATGCCATACTCTGCACGTAACCAATCATTATTATGCTGTTCCAAGAAAGCGAGCTTTGGTCAGTAGATTCCTTAGAACCCTTACTGAATATCTCCTCTCATTATAAGGCTGATTTATCTTTCTTCACCCTGATGCAAGAAGAAAGTCATATGCATATGTCTCGAAACTTAACATTCTCCCATACAAATATCCCATCCAAAATATGATTATTTACCATAGCATCAGCAAAATTGCCGCTACAGTCGCAATCCATCCTTTCATTGGCTTATTGGACATCTGCAACGCTATTGGATGGTCTTGTTGTGAGTTTTTAGGCTTTAATACTTAATATATATTCATGGTGCTGTGAATGCTTGCACTGCAAAAGCATAAAGAGGAAAAATTGTGAAATAATTGCATGCAGTGAATGAAATTGTGAGGCAGTGAGTACTCATGTTCCTCTCATTAGGAATACTACTCTTATCCTCATGGTCTATACTTTATTCACTGATCTGTGAGTGGTGTTAAAATTTTCTTTACGCATTTCAGGTGGTTATTATTATCCATGTCCCATGATGTTACTTCTCGTTTGCATGAACCATTTACTTCCACAACTGTGTGTTGTATTACATTTACTTTTTATTTTTATGAGTGTGACACCGGGACAGGCAGAAACTGCCCTCATCAATAAAGGCCCGGACACGAGAGAATACCAAGACAGAGGAAAAGAAAAAGGTTAAGGGCAAGGCATAGATGAGGTAATGTCACACAAAGGAAAACGACAGACAGAAAAAGCAAAGTACAGAGGACCCAATGATATGGAGGACTAGGCTCTGAGATGACAATAGATCGATCTGCCTTTTGAAGGATGAAAGGTCATAAGAATTAGGAAAGACAGAAGGAAGAAGAGAGTTCCAGAGTCTGGAGGTAGATGGGGAAGAAGCAGTCGCTGTACCGACCAATCCGCAATCTACAAATCTCCACACAGTACTTGAAGTATTTATCGATGGCTTTTGTTACCACTTTTTCTCTCGATTTCACTTATAGCTTACATGCACCGTTTATAAGGTACTTTTTCCGAATAGAATTTCTCCAAAGCCTCTGAGTATTACTTAAATATGTACTCTTGCATCTTGCCTTGCAATACAGGTCACTTTAGTGACTGCTCAGGGTATAACATGATTGTTCAAAAATATGTGAGTAACAAATAAGTTCAAATGAGTTCTATTTCCTTTCCAAGAAGTCAAGAACCCCCCTCCCTTTCAACATCCTTAGGTTGTAAGTCTGTGATACCCTTAACGAGAAGTTTAAAACACACACACACACACACACACACACACACACACACACACACACACACACACACACACACACACACACACACACACACACGGCAGAGTGGATAGGGAGCGATATTTTGATATGGCTGTCACTAGAACTAGAGGTCATAATTTGAAGCTTCGTAAGAAAACTTCTTTTGAGGATGTAAAGAATAACTATTTTAGTGGAAGAGTAGGTGATGATTGGAATTCGCTAAGTGAGGAGGTAGTTAATGCTAAGTCAATCCAGAGTTTTAAGGACAAGTATGATAAGCATCACTAAGTACAAAAATGGAACCGACAAGGAGACGGGGAGTTACTAGCATGGGGCTCTTTCCCGTAAGCACAATTTGGTAATTACAATTAGGTAATTACACACACACACACACACACACACACACACACACACACACACACACACACACACTCAAAAGCTCCTTGAGGAAGGGAGAGCTACAATACAGAATCTGAATTTCAGATCAAAACTTAGCACGAGGGTCTGCCCCTCTTTTTTTTTCTTACTTTATTTAATTTTCGTGCTTTTCCCTCCAATTCCCTTATATCCTTAATTCCCTCCCCTTTTTTCCCCTCCTATAGTAGTCGCCGTGGCTCAACCGGTAGCGTCCGCGACTCTGAGGCGTCAGGTCGAGGGTTCGCGCCCCGTCACGGTCTGAGGTTCGCAAGGGCATGCACTCAGGGTAAGGATTACATCTGCCAAAACAAGTCCTTCGCAAGAAGGCAACCGTCCTAGCCCTTGGTTGAAAAGGGAGTCCGTGACGTAAAACCGGAACCTTTTCCCCTCCTATCCTATCCCATCCTAAAAAAAAAAAAAAAAAAAAAAGGAGCGTATTTTCCTGAGTCTCTAGGCAATCCGTCAACAAACTCTCCCCTTCCCCATATTTCCTTCTTAGAAGTTTTAGTCTAGCGAGACATAATGCTATTTGTTGCCTTGGGAGCAGTGACGAAAGGGATGGCCTATCTTTTCTGAACTCTCTATTAGCATTCTTATAGAGAATTATTTTTATTTTTATCCTGAAGTCTTTAGCTCCTAAGATAATTAGTGCGATATTTTCTATACAACAATAACAGCATATGTCGTAGCTATTAGATGCTTTATATCTCTTGGACTTTCAGTTAGCAGTACACATAGTATGTACTACTTCCTCCTCATTACTTCAACAACAACAGCAACTCCAGCTACCATTACTTCTGGAGTGAAACTAATGCAGCTATAGCAACAATTACCAGACCTACCCTACTCATGTCGTGAAAAATATGGGAACATCGTATCACAGGATCCAAATCAAACCTAAAGGGGGGTTTACACGGTCAAACGGTTCGTCTAACGTGGTTCGACAGACAAGTGTTTGAAGTGATGTTCGAACGTGTGAACGGGGTATTTGGTTGTCGAACATGGAACGTGTTCGACAACCAAATACCCCGTTCACACGTTCGAACATCACTTCAAACACATGTCTGTCGAACCGCGTTCGACCACCCGTTTGACCGTGTGAACCCCCCTTAGAGAGAACCCATGTTCAGGTCACAAAAGTGGGTCGTACAGCAGCATCTTTTCACCATACTCGACAAATTAAGTGAGTTTCACCATTAGATGCGAGGAGTCAAAGATCAGGACAGACAGCATTTTCAAGAGCTCAGCACTTCCTTCCTCCGATAAAGGCTGCAACGAAAGCCTTTTAACAGCTCTCCTCTAAAAATAACAGATACACACGAGCGAGTTCAATGAGCAAACACAATTTCCTTGAACAAAGGTAAAAACCATTAAAGGTTAAAACAAAGGTGTACCTAAGTAAGGTCATAAAACGTCTACTTTCATTCACTGTTCAAAGCTGGTGTTGAAGCTGAGAAATCTCTCTCTCTCTCTCTCTCTCTCTCTCTCTCTCTCTCTCTCTCTCTCTCTCTCTCTCTCTCTCTCTCTCTCTCTCTCTCCCTCTCTCTCTCTCTCTCTCTCTCTCTCTCTCTCTCCATATAAACTAAACACACTGTCAATTCCTTTTAATTTATCTCAGAGAAGTTTCTGAAACAGTTCCTTGATAAACCACATAGGGGTGTGTTCTATTTCAGGTGTAGACTCCAATCTTACCGCTGCAGACTGTTCGACACTATCTATAAGTGCAAATGATAGGCAAAATCATAGAAAACATACTGCATATGCAAGGCAAGATCCGAACGAGGTGATTCTCTTAATCTAAGAGTTAAATTCTTCAACAGATATGTATGTACGTATGTATGTAGGTGTGGATGTATGTATGTATGTATGTATGTATGTATGTATGTATGTATGTATGTATGTATGTATGTATGTATGTATGTATGCATGAATGTATGTATGTATATATGTATGTATGCCACTGCATGAAAATCGGTCTCTCTCTCTCTCTCTCTCTCTCTCTCTCTCTCTCTCTCTCTCTCTCCTCTCTCTCTCTCTCTCTCTCTCTCTCTCTCTCTCTCTCTCTCTCTCATTCTTTTCTATTTCTATTACCTTGTGAATTCTTTCCATCGAGGTCTGGGAAACAAAATTTACGATCTAGAGACTTTTGAAATAGAGAAACGACTGGGAGCTTAATGGCGGTAGTTCTCAACTCGTTATAAACCACGGATAACCATCACAATAAAACAAGTGGACCATTGTATATTTTATGATAATAAAAAAAAGAATACACGAACATATTTTGGGTTTTAATATATTTCTTACAAAAGGGAATTCTGAGAAATAATATAAATCACAGATAGTTAAATTCTGACCTGAAGATAAGAAAGACTTCATGTACAAATTTGCACTTTATTTACAAACACAGTGAACGTCTTGTGGACCTCATTAGATGTCATTATGGATAACCAGAGGTTCTAGGATCACCAGTTAAGAATCACTTCCCTATAAGAAACTTAACCCCCCCCCACGAGATTTTTCATATGAATTTCAATTATGTACCGCATTATGTCCTAAGTATTCACGCTTTCTGTCCCTTAATACTTGATAGTTTGCTAAGCTCTTTTTTTTTATCTTTTAAATAAATAAAATCCTTTACAATATCTATTTTAACAATGCAGCATAAACTCGCATGATCGTTTGTGTGTGTGAGAGTTTGTGTGCGTGCGTGCGTGTGTGTGTCTGTGTGTGTGTGTGTGTTTGTGTGTGTGTGTGAGAGAGAGAGAGAAAGAGATAGATAGATAGATAGATAGATAGATAGAGAGAGAGAGAGAGAGAGAGAGAGAGAGAGAGAGAGAGAGAGAGAGAGAGAGAGAGAGAGAGAGAGAATATCCAAGGCAGCAAATGCAAGACTAACAGCAATTTTGGGTGAGGGGAGGGGGGTTACACCAACCGACCCAACAGTGAGGGACGTGAGCTGTTAACAGGAGTGCCGTTCCGTTTCCATTGACACCTTTCCTGGCATCCAAAAAAGCTACAACACGCGCCCACGAATAGGTGTCCACACATAACCACACAATGCGCACAAGCACAGCTTAAATAAAAAAAAATCACCCTAAAGTTATATTATTTCAAGATGTAAAATAATAAAAGAGACCTAGACAAACACGAGTCAGAATATAATACTGAACAAAACTATTATTGTTCATTATTTCAGAATACATGTGTAATACTATTACACACAAAACGATTACCGAAGACAGCTTTAAATATGTTACCCTAAAATACACGAAATAAATGACTGATCGTGGTAAATTGCACAAAAGAACTGAGTGCATCCGCTGGAATACGCAATCGAAGACGCTAAAAACCTATAATAAACTGGTGAATATGATAAAAAAATACGCAAAATGAGGTAGTAAATACATTTATATACGCAAATATGTCACTGAATATGATTTTTTTTTTTTTTATGATTGTGACACCTGGACTGGCCAAAAAAAAAATAATAAAACAGCCCTCACCGGGCCTGGGCACGAAGAATACATAAAGAGAAACAGAGATGGAGAGTGTAATGACTTGTCAGATGTGAAGGGATAAAAGATGTGTTATGAATATCCAAGAATATTCAGTGTAGCTGTAGGCATAGAAAAAGAACCGTAACTGAAGGAAGACTTAACATCGAACTGTATGCACGTAAATCAGGTAAATGCGCTAAAATATGTAATGGGAATTAGTAACTACGCTAAAATATTCATAGCACATGAGTCAGACAATTTCAAGATACATAATGACGCAAACGAAAATCGTCCTAAATCCGACAGCCAGATCGGGCTGTTGCAAACGGGATGTCGCGAAAAAAGGCGGATTCGCCTCAAAGAGTTGACAGAGCGCAATTAAGACTCCAAATTGTTCCAGGTTGAATGGGAGACGGCTTTCATCAGGCAGCCTTTCCAGGGAGATTTGCCCAGGAGCTGGAATGGAAGCCAGGAAATCTGGTTGACAAAGTCAGAAGAGAAAGGAAAAGAGATAACAGAGAAGGACAAGATAATATGGAAACAATTACTGGAAGAGCAAGAGGAAAATCTGGAGACCATATTAGTGGAAGAGTCAAATGTGGCTAAAAAGGGTCTGAAACTTTGGTTGACAAATTTATCAGAGGGAAAATCTGTATAATAGATTTAAATGGCAATGGAAATCTGGAGAAAATTTTGAGACAGGAGAAAATTATGGCTGATTATAATTGGGCTTGGATATTGAGTTGGCAGATTTAGTAAATGGGGAAATAGGCATTACTGATTAGAAGACATGAAAAAATATTCAGAAGATATTCGGAGGAGGAGGACAACGTGTCTAAAGTACTTAGGCTTTGATATCTGGTTGACAATTAGATTTAACAAAGAAGTGAAAATCTATGTAAAAAATTTATAGCCAATGGGGGTATTCTGCTAGACGAAATTAGAGGATTGAGGACAATCTGGCAAATATATTTAGTTGAGAAAAAGAGCTGGATTACATATTTATAGAGAAAAATAAATGTAAGTAAAAAAAAAAGGAAGCAACGAATGAAGATTAGATGTTTGATAAAACATGGTGTGTGTGTGTATATGTGTGTGTGTCGAGAGAGAGAGAGAGAGAGAGAGAGAGAGAGAGAGTACATATGAAGGAGAGGGTTACAGGCTGCTTAAATTTGAAAAAGCGAGATATCTGGAGCACATATCTAAATGACGCTGAAAATCTGGAGCAGAAATCTAAATGCAACAGAAAATCTGAAGCACTGATTTAAGTGAAGCTAAAATATACCTCATTTTGAGAGATGTAAAACCAGAGGAAAAGTTTGTGATATACTCATAGCAATATGGCCTTTTGGTTCACTGACAGTCATAGCGATACCAGTAATACAAGTTTTGAATGCGAAGAAACTTACAGTTTTATAAGGAAATTTCTTGAACAGGTTTAGTAAAGAAAAAATCTCATCTTAAGATGTGCGCGAGGGGAAATAACTATGGTCAGAATATGTAGCAGAAAGAAAATCTGCAACTTATAGAGAAGCTGAAAATACGATCACAGATTTTGGTGTAGAGGATATCTAGTGCATAATATATATATATATATATATATATATATATATATATATATATAATATATATATATATATATATATATATATATATATATATATATATATATATATATATATATATAGAGAGAGAGAGAGAGAGAGAGAGAGAGAGAGAGAGAGAGAGAGAGAGAGAGAGAGAGAGAAGAAAACTTACTAACAGGCTTTTAGATGAAAACTATTTGGTTAACCAACTGAAAAGAATAAAATTTGGTTCATACATTTAGCATGCAATAAATCTGACTCATATTTCTTAGAAGAAAATATGACAACTTTATCTGTAATATGAGTAATCTAGTCCACATATTAAACAAACGAAAATCTGAACATTATATCTAGATTTTAGCTATAAGGAACACAGAGAGGAAATTTGATTTATCGATATTAGGCACTAGCAAATCCTACTGAAATTTTTTTTCTAAATACAGAATATTGGAAGTTAGGTAGCTCTACCCCAGGAGCAGTTTAGAAAAGTATAATAATACCTCTACGCGTTCCAGACATGTCACGTCACTTCGAGGACAAACAACTAGAAAAAGCTACTACGTGACGTCGTAGACGAAACGAGTTTACTGACTATATATATATATATATATATATATATATATATATATATATATATATATATATATATATATATATATATATATATATATATATATATATATATATATATATATATATATATATATATATATATATATTAGGAATTAAAAATAAGCCAATGAGTAAGCGTCTAAATATCTCATGACAAAAGGTAAAATTAAGAGAAAAGAGTGTGAACATCTGAAAGCACAAACAACCCTAAACCAGTTTTAAGTAAGAGTGTGTTTATAACCAGACGTGTATCATGTATTCACAGGATACGACGCTTTATACCATGAAATTTTGCGTACAGTACGTGTATTTTCAACCTTTTCTTTCGTTGGAAAGTTTTGATTTACAATTCTTCACTTTGGAAGTACAGGCAAATAGTCAACACACTGTACCAGAACTGCCTAAAACTAACCAACGAAAAACTCTTGTTCAAATTTCTTTTGAATCTATTGGGAGGATTACCTTAAAACAAGGGAAATCATAAATGGAGTACCTTTAACACAAAGGAAATGTTAAATGGTAGGAAGCCGAGTCAAGTTGTTTATGTACAAAGTCCGCAGCAGCAAATTAGAGGGAGTGAAATATACATCTCAGTTTTTATATTAGATTCATTTTGACGATGCAGGGATAATACGAGATATGGTGCAAATACTTTAGTTTCACAATTCAAATAACTGATAATGATAAAGATGGTAATGATAAATAAAAGTAAAAAGTGGCAGAAACTTTTACTACTCACAGTATCCGGCGATAAGGCAAGACGACGACTCCTCTGCAATGAATGACAGTGTGTCAATTTCTCACATGCCAAGATAAGGCTGAACCTCTGATATTTTACAAATGATGAGATGTTTTCTGATTAGGACTAAGAATAACCAGATATAAAGAAATAAGATATACGCAAAAAATGAAAATAAATAATAAAAATAAATTTGTATTGCAAACTAATATTTTACATTCTGAGAAAAATGGTTTAACATTAGTTGGATAATTATATTATGTATTTTATGCAGTATGAATTTCAACATTACTTGGATAATTACGGATTATATGCATTATGAACTTCAACATGACTTGGATAATTACGGATTTTATGCTTCATAGCGTAAAAGGTGGGTGTGTATCTGTGTGTATGTGCGTGTGTGTGTGTGTGTGTGTGTGTGTGTGTGTGTGTGTGTGTGTGTGTGTGTGTGTGTGTGTGTGTGTGTAACATGAAAGGAATGAGAACTGTTTGCAAATTATGCCATTTTCAAGACATCGTTTCATATATCTTGGCCAAACCGGAAAAACATGTTCATCACTTGGGAGGGAGAGCAATAAGAATTTCCTTTTCGTGTATGTCATTACAGTCGTAGAACCGTCTCTAGAGCACCCATCCACCCCTTATCACTACCCTCAGGGATGGTTGAAGTAGAGGATGGTGCTTTTTATTTCGTCCCCTTGAGGCGACACTCAGTCAAGAGGTTTTCCTTTTTAACTTCTGGATTTTTTTCTTCATACATTTGTGTTGTATATCTAGGATCTCTCGCCTTGATCGTAGCCCAAGCTGAAGCATATACTGTCGCAGGCCAAATAGTTTACAACACACCGTTGTACAAAATGGAAATAAATGTACAAAATGTTTTTGTTTGTTTGTTTGTATTGTAATAGCCCCTTTCTTTAGTTATTGTGAATAAAAAATACCCTACATGGGGATACATCCTATTTTTACTCGCAGATAAATTTATTCGTGAATGAGATTGTTTGATCTATGACAGTGGCCAATATATTGGAGTTCCAAAAATAACTTATTATCCGTTTCATAACCGAGTTTTCCTAATATTCTACACGATATAGCACCGTTTTCTGTGCTAGTCTTCATTCGAATGGGGGTGGACACAGATATGTCTTAGATGGGGGAGTGGGGCTGGATGCTCTTCTAAACGGCAAAAGGTAAGCTCGAATCTACATTAGTCGCTCCCCGCTTCACTCGCTCTACCACTGAGCTACCGCGTCATCAGTATTCTCATTTTACATCGTGGATTATACAAAAGTCAAAACTATATAATCCACAATAATATGTAAGACAATTATAAACTGCTATTTATTATTATTATTATTATTATTATTATTATTATTATTATTATTATTATTATTATTATTATTATTATTATTATTATTATCATTATCATTATTATTATTGTTATTATTATTATTATTATTATTATTATTATTATTATTATTATTATTATTAATATTATTATTATTATTATTATTATTATTATTATTATTATTATTATTATTATTATGAACATAATAATTATAGTTTCCTTCTGGTTTTCTCAATACAAAGGGAATTCAACATCGAGGGTTGGCGAAATTTAATGGCTGCATTTTAGCAGTAGTTTGTTTCTCGAAACTTAATTCCGACAATTGGCCGCCAGCAGTTTTTCCAAAGAAATTTAATTCGGGTAATTTACAAAGTGAATCCAAAGGAAATCTTGCGATTCGATAACATTCGAAATTATACAAAGTGATTTTATTTGTTTTTTCTCCACATAAAAAGTTAGTTAATTATGGGTTTAAAACATAAGATATTTTGGTACTCATCAAATGAGAAGATATATCTTTATGATATAGGTTTATATAGTGTTGCTTCTACTATAAAAATACAACAACGGTAACAGTGACAATAGTAACAACAACCACAACCCTAATAATAATAATGATAATAATGACAATAATAATAATAATAATAATAATAATAATAATAATAATAATAATAATAATAATAATAATAATAATAATAATAATAATAATAATACCCACACCATAAGCAGATCCTTAACACCATCTGAAGGTCTTCCGATGAAAATACCGATAACGTTGTGTTGGCTGACGATGGTTGAGGGGTTTATAAGCATCCGACGGAGAGAGAGAGAGAGAGAGAGAGAGAGAGAGAGAGAGAGAGAGAGAGAGAAGACTTCCTCCCCCCTTTCCCCTTGCTGTGATCAATAACAACCACGCTGCCACCCGTGTGACGCCGTTCTTTCATTCAGGATATGCTGTTCTGGTACGGTACGATTCCAGGAGAGCGCATTTTCCAGACATGATGCATGGGTCCAGATATACGGACTTATAAAAACAAGGTAATGGCATAAAATATATAAATGCTACACATTACTGAAGTACAACAAGGTGATTCCAGCCAGGAACTGGAAGGAGGAGGACGTTGTGATAACTGGAGAGGTCTGGCATGAGGGGGGGGGAAGGAGGGGGGAAACAAGTCCCACCAAATATACTTGTTCTCACCCACACGAGGTGCAAACACAACCAACCGAGCGTCAGCGGGAGGTAGCCGAGATCCCGGCAGCAGCAGCAGAAAGCGGCAGCGGCAGCAGCATCTCTTCTCTTCCCAAAGTCAAACTCAGAGAGCTGAAGAAGCGTCCTACGCGGGGAGAGGCCGTCGTCCAGCTTCTCTTTTCCCATCTCTTTCTCTTTCTCACAGTGCATCCCCTCTATTTGTTTATATGATGTGAAAATAAAAATTTTAACTACGGAAAACTGACCGCAAGATAACCGTGAGAGTATATATAATCAGAGCAATTTGTATTAAGAATACTAGAAAGTATTTGTAATTTTATGCTCCAAATTACTATTTTTCTCTCTCTTGTGTTTGTGTGTGGGGGAAAAAGATCGTTTTAAGTGTAAATAAGCTTTACAAATATTTCCTGGCCGAGTGAGTGAATCTCCCAAATAAATACGGACGCCACTTTATTCTTGCACTCTAAAGCGCTTTACACTATGATCACGGAAAAGCAGTCCTCAGGAGCAACTGCATTTGTACTAATAAGGTAAGTAGTTATAATGTGGTGTTCAGATATGTCAGTCTGAAAGACTATAATAATAATAATAATAATAATAATAATAATAATAATAATAATAATAATAATAATAATAATAAAAATAATAATAATTATAGTAATAATAATCATCATCATCATCATCATTATTATTATTATTATTATGATTATTATTATTATTATCATTATTATTATTATTATTATTTTATTTTTATTTTTATTAAGTTACAGTACATAAGGATTGGTAAGAATAAAAATAAGTTATTCCAATGGGTATGCCTAAAGAAATTCATACATATGTTCTCTTAAGAGTGTTGATTATGAGGGGTCAACAATGTGCAATGTTGTAACTGTATTTTTGTAAAAGAAACTACCGTAGTTAGGCTTAGCATCAAGAAATTCACGGTTTCATTTCACCATTTTATCGATATCTAGGACTATTCATCCATAAACCCTCGTTATATCTAAATATATTTTTAACTACTATACCAAATAAAGTTATGTATATCAATGAAAGCACCATATATCTGATTTACATCTGCAATACAATATTTTCTTTGTAATGTGCTGTATACTCGTATATACCGCTTATATAAATTACTTTCTAATCAGTACTGGTTCTGGCAATATATTTATCTTCTCATATTCACCCTATTGTCTTTGAAACTAACGAAATTTTCACTCCTAATTCTACTAACATATTAGGAATCCAGATAGCCTCTAACATATCACTTGTTCCAAATTTCTAAATCTGCATTTAGAAAATTGGGATTCTGTTCCGTTTTCATCATTAGTTTTCCTCTGTCCAGTTACTTTAAATATATGTAGGTCTCATCTGTCCCTTCGTAGAATACTGCTCACACATCTTGGATGCTTTTCTTATACTTATCTCCTTGAGAGAGTTGACTCTAAGGCAGTCAGACTCATCCATGATAATTATTTTACTTTTGATGTTGATTATATTGATTCTCTTTCTCTTTGTCTTAAGATATAATCCCTTTCTCTTTTATATCACTAATACTTCCATCACTACTCGGATAAGTTCGCTAATTGAATCCCTCCCCCACTGCCGAGGGCATGTAACACTCACCAAGCACCTCATCTCACAGGTACTGTGTGGATATTTGTAGCTAGAGGGTGGGTCGGTGCAGCGACTGCTTCTTCCAGCCACCTCCAGACTCTGGAACTCACTTCCTCCATCTGTTTCTCCTAATTCTTATGATCAATATTCCTTCAGAAAGCGGATCTATGGTCATCTCAGGGCCTAATGCTGCCATATCTTTAGGTCTTCATTACTTCGACTTCTCTTTCAGCCTACCCCTTTCCTATTGTGTAATATTCTCTATATTCTGTCTTGTTCTTAAACTTTTATTTTTTTTGCCGCAATGTTTTCATGGTGCCCAGGCCTAATGAGGGCAATTTTCTTGCCTATCCCTTTGTTACACATAATAAAAATATTGATCTCTACCTACCTTTAATAACGCATTATGTACTTCACTTACATACATACACACAAACACACACACACACACACACACACACACACACACACCACACACACACACACACACACACACACACACACACACACACACACATATTTGGGTGACCTCTATCCAAATGAATAGCTAAGCATCCTCTGCCTCTGACGGTTCATGCATTTTGTTTTCTTATATTTTCTACAGTCTCTCTCCTGTTAGAAAAATAGCAACCATAACACTAGTAAGCCTTAACTAATCCACCCAACTCACAAGGGTGATACAACATATATATATATATATATATATATATATATATATATATATATATATATATATATATATATATATATATATATATATATATACTTATTTATTTTTTGCAGTCTTTCGTAGAACAAAAATACATGCAAACAAGAGTATGATCCTTCAAGTTAATTCAGAAGGCAAGCATTTACATACATGCATGCATGCATGCAAATATACGCTCACGCACGCACACACAAACGCACATACGGACACACGCACACACATGCATATGCATACATGCATACACATATAAATACATACATACATACATAATTACATACATACATACATAAATACATACATACATACATACATACATACTTTCATACACATACAAAAATACTAACACACATACTTCATAAACGCAAATATCCTATACGTAAATGCATCGCTATATTAGAATGTTACAGGCACGTAGCTCTCGAGATTCAGACATGCACTTTAGATTGTAAATACAGATAAAATGACAGGTAATCGTTATATAATTTCCGTCCACAGCTCCAAGGTAATACTAACGAAACACACAAACACTTTCATTAAAGGAATTTTTTTTTTATTACAAACATTATAAATTTCACAGAATCTAAGGAGAGAGAGAGAGAGAGAGAGAGAGAGAGAGAGAGCAAACAAATATTTATTTCCATTTTTATACAATGGCTATTCTTTTACAAAACTAAGAGTACACTTATAAGTAAACATGTAATTAAGCAAAAAGTGAACAGAAAATGAAGATTACCTTCAGTTAACAGATACGTATAGAATTATAATAACAATAAGCATACTGTAATAAAATGTTTACAATTTAATGTTAATAATAATGTAGTAATAGTAATACTCGATACAGGATCTTTATTATCAGCATCATTACCGTATTTGTGTTCCTTACAATGAGAATAATCAATTCTTAACTTAGAAATCAAAGAATGCGATATCCATTTAAAAAAAAAAGGTTATTGTTAAGGGAAAATGCATTAAATAATTAAGTTTGATTAGTGTGTGAGCAGTAACTATTTGCCCAAAAGAAAATTATATAGTTTGCTATTGAAAGCTGTGAAGGAGAATGAATTTTTAAGATGTTCTGGAATATTGTTTCAGAGTGTTGGCCCTTTAATAGTGATCATCTTTGAACCTACGCCTGTGTTTGTTCTCTTAATAAAGAGCTCGTTACTCTGTCTTGTGTTGGTTCCCCTTATATCCGTGACTGTTTTGAAATTAAAAAGCCAGCCAGGATAATGATGGTTCAAAAATTTGTGTACAAAAACGTAAATAGCATAGGCGACCTTGTTTTCTGTCAGCAGCAACCCATGTTTTTTGAGAACTGGTGTGATGTGGTCATATTTTCTTATTCCTCCCAGGGCAACTCAAACTGCAAAACTGATAAGCTTCTGTATTCTATTTATCTGAGTCTTATTGGTAGCTCCCATACAGTTTTGCAATAAGTAATGTGACTTTGGGCTAGAGATTCAACAACCATTATTCGAGTGGTTGGCTAAAAATTTTCTTTTATACGTGATAAGTACATTAGTGTTCCTGTAACCTTTTTGTATACTTTATCTATATGGGAGTCAAACAACATGTAGTTATCAATATGAATTCCTAGATTTTTTACAGTTTTGCTCGGAGCAATGACACTGCCGCGAAATATTAATTGTTGTGTTTTCTGGAATTTGTGCTATAAGGTACCTTGAACATGCATTGTGTTTTACTTTCATTAATTAACAGCCCAATTTCTTGAAAATAGGTTTTAAATTTTGACAGTATGTGTTCTTATCTTAAGGTTAGCTCTGGGAGATTATTAATATCACCACAAAGGAGTAGCTGAGTGTCATCTGCATATTGTACAAGTAGACAGTCAGAAATTAAACAAGATAGATAATTTATGTAAATGGAGAAGAGGTTAGGACCAAGGACTGATCCCTGCGGAATACCAAATGATGCATTTTTTGGAGTAGAGATAATGCTGTTAAGTCGGATAGACTGTCTGCGATTAGATAGATACTCTCTAAACCAGCTCGGGTCAATATTTAGGTTAGTACATTTATTAATTAGAATTTCATGGTTTACACTGTCGAAGGCTTTTGATTAGTCTAATAATACAAACAGAGATATATTTTTTATATCTATTTTTTTATATATATTATTATAAATTCTATTAGAAACTTTGAGCAGTGCAGTTTCCGTCAAGAGTTTCGGTGTGAAACCATGTTGGTTAATAGCTAATATTTTTTTCTAATATTTAAGAGGAAATGGGTAGCAGGGAAATGGGACGATAGTTTGTCACATCTTCTCTGTCCCCCTTTTTTTGCAGAGGTATTACATGTGATTTTTTCCAAGAGTCAGGAAACCTTTTAGTAATAATGGAAGTGTTAATAATAGCTAGAATATAATATACAATCTTGGGTAGAGCATTTTTGATGAATTGAAATGATATACCATAAGAACCAGAGTTTCTTAGGCTCTTTATGGTAAGAATTAGAGAGCACAATCGACAAAATTCATATTGAAGTAATCTCTTATGTTTACATTGGAAGAATTGCCATTTAAGTAATTACTCATGTTCAGTGAGTTGATGTGTTCTTGCGTTTTCTGATATGTATTTTTCCCAACGTTAGCAAAATAGTTATAAAAGCTTTCCGCTTTGTCTTTCAACTCCGTAATATTTTCTTGAGGTAGTCTTTCCATTTGGTATCATGCTTCTTATCACTTTCCATATTGCTGCTGTATCATGTCTAGAGTCATTGAATTGTTGTTTGTAAAAGTTTTTTTTATTTATATCAATGAGGGATCTGACATGTTTCTTTTCTACTTTATAACGCTCACGGAAAGTCATAACATATCTGTTAATTTTTAGCTCTCTTTGCATTTGATTTCCGATTTGCATTGCCTCTTTGATGTCATTAGTTAGCCAGGGAGCTGAGGGGCAGGTTATTTTTTTTGTTACGATGGGTGCACAACTATCTAGGCATTCATGGAAGACTTTTGTTAGAATTTCAAGCTTCAAATGGACGTTATCTGTGTGTATTACACCTTGATTAATGCTTCACAAAAGATATCATGGGAGTAATTTTTTAGGCACTGGAATGTCTTGAAAAAAGGCTTCCTTTTGGACTTGCTTATGTTTAGCATATCAATGTTGAGCTCATGATCTGCAATTGGGCAGGGAACTACGTCCCAATAGTGTATACTTTCCACTTTATTTATTATAATTAGATCTATCAGAGTTTTAGAATTAGGTTTATACGGGTCGGTTTTGTCACTATTTGTGTTAACTTCACAGTGTTGATCACCCTTTTCATTTTGTTATCTGCTGAGAGCAAGTCATCATATAAGTCACCAAGTATGTATACGGGTTTATGGCGCACAAAGATATTTCTGAGAGAGAGAGAGAGAGAGAGAGAGAGAGAGAGAGAGAGAAAAGAGAGAGAGAGAGAGAGAGAGAGAGAGAGAGAGAGAGAGAGAGAGAGAGAGAGAGAGAGAGAGAGAGAGAGAGAGAGAGAGAGAGAGAGAGAGAGAGTTAACCACCTTTGCTAGCGAGGAAATATTTAGGTGAGATCCTCCCTTGGGTGGTAACCGTTTGATATTTTCTCTGCTTCCTATCCGCATATTGATAATGATATATTTGAAGTTAATATGAGACATAAACGTTGAGTGTCATCTGCATATTGTACAACTAGACAGTCAGAAATGAAACAAGATAGATCATTTACGTAAATGGAGAAGAGGATAGGACCAAGGACTGATCCCTGTGGGACACCAAATGATGCATTTTTTGGAGTAGAGATAATCCTGTAATTATAAAACCATGCTTAGTTTAGCTCAACACTAGATAACACAGATAGAACACAATGATTCATCGTACAACAGCTTCAGAGATCAGTGTGCTCTGCCAGAGCTGGTGTTGACATAGGCCCGATTTCTTAAACAGTGTAAACCTAGGATGCCATATTGTTATTTAGCTAGACACACAAATTAATTTCATAAACGCATCTGACGCGGTTCTGTGTATGGGTAGGATCCCCCCATGGGGGGAGCCTAGCCATACACAGAACCGCGGCAGATACGTTTATGAAATCCATTTGTGTGTGTCTAGCTAACTAACAATATGGTATCCTAGGTTTACACTGTTTAAGAAATCGGGCCATAATCACTACTGAAGATCAAGAAATATATTGATGTCATAAACGTCTAGGATGTCATTCGAATGTTAAATTTCCAATCCATTTGGGAATCTCAATAGGTATATAAACCTTTGGTTATCACCCAGAAAGTCCAGAATTATATTTTCCCTTGATGGTACGTGCATTTCATTAGTTCAATGGGAACAGCACTTGGTTCTCACTAGGGAGGTCCAAAGTTCTATCCCCAAAGGTGGTACATACACATCTGCAATGCCCAGCCTCTCCAGGAGCAGTGAGATTAGCCTTTGGCTGTGTTACAGAGTCCTAGTCTCCAAGGTGAAAAGAAGAACTACCATGTCCATCTTTTAGTAGCTCAGTGGACATAACCCTTGGTAATTAATACCCATGGGGTCTCAAGATCACTTCCCTAATTTTTTGATGTACGTCCGCTTCGTCAATCTCTTAGTTTGTTCACTGGGAAAGACCTTAGTTACCTCCCAGGAGGTCTCGCGTTCATTGCAACTATGTATGTAATAATCTAATTGTGCTTACAGGAAAGAACCCCATTTTTGTCTTTAGTGATACTTATCATACTTGTCCTTAAAACTATGGATTGAGTTAGCATTAACTACCTCCTCGCTTAGCAAATTCCAATCATCAACTACTCTTACACTAAAAAAGTACTGCCTTACATCCTGCAAAGCAGTTTTCTTACGAAGCTTCAAACAATGACCTCTAGTTCTAGCGCAAGCCATATTAAAATACCGATCCCTACCCACTCTGTCATAACCATGAAGGCATTTAAAAACCGTCACCATATCCCCCTTATTCTTCTGGCTTCGAGTAATGGTAAGTCTAATTCCCTCAGCCTCTCCTCATAATTGAGATTACATATTTCTGGCACCAGTTTCGTGGTATGTCTCTGAATTCTTTCCAGGTAACTATGTGCTTTTTCAAGTGTGGATTCCAAAAGGGGGTTGCATATTCAAGTTTTGGCCTCACATAGGTTACATAAATATTTAATAAGATATCCTTGTCCATGTGCCTGAAGGCTACATTTATATTGCTAAGTAAGCATATGCTGCCCTTACTATGCCATTTATATGCATTTCTGGAGATAAATCTCCCAGTATATTTACGCCTAGATCTCTCATTCTATGTCTCTTGAAGCTTTGCTCCTGCTATTGAGTATCCAAGTTTGGGCCTTCTTGCACTTGTACCCATTTTCATTACCTTACATTTTGAAGTATCTGAATTTCATTAGCCACTTTTCTGTCCACTCATGCAGATTATTTATGTCTTCCTGAAGTTCTCTACCATTGCTCTCGTCTCTTACTTTCTTCACAATCTTTGCATTATCTGCAAACATATTCATGAATGAATTTACAGACTCTGGTAGGTCATTTACATATACAAGGAACAAAAGTGGCCATAAAACTGATTACATTGACTTTTCATATATGATACATAGTGCAGCCTATATTGATTTAGCGGATTTAGGTACATAAGTGGATATATCATCAGGACCTATAGCTTTATGGGCATTTAAATCCGGCAGCGCTTTGCATAACTCTGTGGCTGCTAGGATGATATTCTCTAATACCGGCCCATGAGCTCCTATCTCTGCAGTCTGAGGGGGTGGGGTATTTTCTGCTGTTAATACTTACTGAAACTCCTTGTTCAATCCTTAGCAGATCTCTTCTTCTGTCTCAGTGATGCTCCCATCTACACTCTTTAGCTTTAAAACCTGTTCTTTGACCTTCAGTTTTCCTCTGATAAAGCTGTGGAAAAGCTTGGGATTTTCTTCAGCCTTCCTTGTGATATATCTTTCATAGTCTTTCTCTGCCTCTCTTCTTTTACTTAGGTAATCATTTCTTGCTCTCTTATAAGTCTGCCAGGCAATTCTGCTTTTTCTCCTCCTATACCCATTCCAGCATTTCTCTCCACTCCTTAGCTCTCTTACACTCATTATTAAACCATTTCTCTCTGCATGAATAACTCCTCTACTATCTTCCCATATTCCTTTCATAGATGTCATGTATGTATGTATGTATGTATGTATGCATGTATGTATGTATGTATGTATGTATGTATGTATGTATGTATGTATGTATGTATGTATGTATGTATGTATGTATGTATGTATATTCTCCATGTAGCTATGTACATCGGTTCTTCGGAAGCAGTTGGGAAAGCTAGATATGGGAGAGGAAGGCAGTATTACAAATCACATAGCAGCAATACATAAATACAATAAAAAATAAAACATTACATACAAGCACTGCTTTGATGGGGTGGTGAGAGGATTTGCTGCATTAGCACATGTTTGAGAGAGAGAGAGAGAGAGAGAGAGAGAGGAGAGAGAGAGAGAGAGAGAGAGAGAGAGAGAGAGAGAGAGTGAGAGAGAGAGAGAGAGAGAGAGAGAGAGAGAGGTGCTTGAGTGAGTTATATACGTATGTGTGGTTGCGTAAGAGAGAGAGAGAGAGAGAGAGAGAGAGAGAGAGAGAGAGAGAGAGAGAGAGAGAGAGAGAGAGAGAGAGAGAGAGAGAGTGCTTGAGTGAGTTATATACGTATGTGTGGTTGCGGGAGAGAGAGAGAGAGAGAGAGAGTGCTTGAGTGAGTGTATATACGTGTATGTGGTTGCGTAAGGAGAGAGAGAGAGAGAGAGAGAGAGAGAGAGAGAGAGAGAGAGAGAGAGAGAGAGAGAGAGAGAGAGAGAGAGAGAGAGAGAGAGAGAGAGAGAGAGAGAGAGAGAGAGAGTACTCAATTGAGTGTCTGAGTAGTGTGGACCTAAAGAGCTCTTGGTAAGGAACAGATTGAGTTAGCTTTCGTTTTCTAGTTGTTAGAATTTCTATATAAACAAAAGGTGGAAGACCAAATCAAACTATATTAGAAAAAAAATTCTAGTATTGAATTTTCAGTATCCTCTAACATCACAAAAAAAAAAAAAAACTTTTCAGAATGTTTTCAAAACATTTGAGCATATAGAGCACCTCACTTTGACTTCTCTCTTATAATTACAAATCTTTAATACTCTTGGAGAAATTTTAGAGGACTAGTTCTTGGTCAATCAACCACCAGGATAAAAATCTGAATTTGCTACAGCCATCGACGCAATCTAGAAAATGACGTGTGTGTATGTATAAGAGAGAGAGAGAGAGAGAGAGAGAGAGAGGTCAAAAAGTTAGGAATTCTTACGCTAAACATTATAAAAACAGGGCATAAAAAAGAAAAAAGAAAAAAGTGTCGTGCTAGATTTCTATATAAAAGAATGAAAAAGCGGCAAGAGAGACCAGGAACATTTAAAATAAGAGAGAGAGAGAGAGAGAGAGAGAGAGAGAGAGCAATAATGTGTTATCCTTGACGTTTTAAACCTTTGAGCTACAGTTCGCATTTACCCCGATTAAAATGCAAACAGTATATCGAAAATGTAGAATCCAATACGCTTAAATTGTGATCCAACTTAATGGAAAAGTATTACAGCAGTCGGAGCAGTAATTGTCACCCTAGCTATCAATCAGCTACTACTACTGCTACTATTACTGCTACTAATACTACTGCTGGTATTGGTTCTACTCCACATTTACTCGGGGCTAAATTAAAGCAGGAGCTCGTCCCTGATCTTACAGGCTATTCGGCAATAGTGTTCAACCTCTTATCTTACAACAGCTACATCCCTTGCTTACTGATGTTGTTTCTATAATAATAATAATAATAATAATAATAATAATAATAATAATAATAATAATAATAATAATAATAATAATAATAATAATAATAATAATAATAACAACATGGACTACAACTGATGGTTTTCTATTAAATCCCCCCAAAAAAGAATAAGTATATACAATATGTTTTAAGGGTACAACAAATTGGTCCCTAAACTTTCTGAAGACCATCAACAGGGATAGTTAAACTGACTTAAAAGAAGTGGTTGTTGTAGATTTGCACTCAGGGGTTGGAACAGGTCATGGCGGAGCCGTAGGTTAAAAGAAGTCTTGAGGATATCCTTAAAAACATTTCAGGGTCAGGCCTCATGACAATTGTGCTTCCCTAAGGAAGCTGAAGTTCCTATAGGCGACAACAATAGGAACCTCAGGTTCCTTGGAGAGCACAATTGTTGTGGGCCCTGACCCTGGAGTGTTTATAAGGAGATACTCAGGACTTCTTTTAACCTACGGGTCCAGCATGACCCGTTCCACTGCCTTTGTGGAAACCTTCTAGAGCAACTTCTTTTAAATCAGTTCAACACCCCACGGTTGATGGAGACAGTAGTCTCAGAAAATCTAAGGACCAATTTGCTGTACCTTAAAGACATATTGTATATACTTATTCTTTTTCGGGGTTTTATTGGATAACCTTCATTTATTATTATTATTATTATTATTATTATTATTATTATTATTATTATTATTAATATTATTATTATTATTCTAAAAAGAGAATATTTAAAATGATTATAATGGAAAAGTGGATATAACTTCCAACGTTGCGGTACTACAGCGGAAAGTTTTTTGAACTTAAATAGGTCTGTCCAGGACAGTTCGATGTTAAGTCTTCCTTCAGTTACGGTTCTTTTTCTATGCCTACAGCTACACTGAATATTCTTGGATATTCATCACACATCTTTTATCCCTTCACATCTGACAAGTCATTACACTCTCCATCTCTGTTTCTCTTAATGCATTTTTTCGTGCCCAGGCCCGATGAGGGCTGTTTTATTTTATAATTTTTTTTTTTTGGCCCGTCCTGGTGTCACAACCATAAAAAAAAAAACTTCCAATTGGATCAATAGTTCGTAATTTAAATGTCTAAAAGCACTCTTCCTCTTGTTTTAATCTCGCTCGTTTTTGGTAACACGGTAAATGTATGCAAAGCGCAGGTGTGGATGTGTGCTTTGCTTAGTTTGCATTTCGTGTATATGCACCTAGTATATAATTACCATAATTGTACTTACGGGAAAGAGCCCCATGCTCGTAACTCTCCGTCTACTGGTCGGTTCCATTTTTGTACATAGTGATATTTATCATACTTGCTCTTAAAACTATGGATTGAGTTCGCATTAACCACCTCCTCGCTTAGCGAATTCCAATCATCAACCACTCTTACACTGAAAAAAAAAGTACTGACTTACATCCTGCGAGAAAGTTTTCTTAGTGGCAGCCATATCAAAATATCGACCCCTATCCACTCTGCCATAACTAAGAGAGAATTTAAAAACCGTCACCATATCCCCCGTTATTCTTCTAGCTTCGAGTGATGGTAAGTCTTATTCCCTCACCTTTCCTTATAACAGAGATTGTTTATTTCTGGCACCAGCTTCGTGGTATGTCATTGAACTTTTTTCAGCTTAACTATTTGCTTTTGTCAGGGATGTCATAGCTAAGTCAAGAACATTAAATGTCCGTGTAGTTTTAAAATATGAAAATACTTTTTGCGATATGCTGATTAAAAATAGTCCTATTTCCACTTCTAATATTACAAGATTCCTTGTAAAGATTGTGATAAGTATTATGTAGACCAGACTAGCAAATCATTAGAATATTGTGTCAATCAACCTAAATATAACGTTGAAATTGTCAGTCTTCCAGTGCTTTGTTCAAGTATTATAAACATCTCGGAATCTGCTATAATTATCTTAACCAAGCACCATAATATTACCTTAAGTCATGGTTTATATGCAATTGAGCCCATATTAGCAAGTATGCTTTATAAAAGTTTGAAAAATGTAATTCCGGAAATAACATAAGTTCTTCATTATTTATTAATTTCCTTTTAGCCATAATTGATATATCTATCTATCTATCTATCTATCTATCTATCTATCTATCTATCTATCTATCTATATATATATATATATATATATATATATATATATATATATATATATATATATATATATATATATATATTTAAATAGGGGACTATATATATTTAGAGTTATTATTTCCTTTCTTTTAGTATTTCTATTATTTCACCTTTATTTTTTGTAATTTTATAACTAATATTATTTATAGTATTTTTAATATTATAATTTTGTTTTTTCTGATTTGTCTTGCTTACTGCTTATATAATTATTTTTCTTATTGTTGTACTGTTGTAAATTTTATTTATTCTTTTATTAGTATTATTAAAATAGTTACTATATTTATTGTTATTATTATCATTATTATTATTATTATTATTATTATTATTATTATTATTATTATTATTATTATTATTATTATTATTATTATTATATCAATTTTATTAGTATTACCATTATTATTATTATTATTATTATTATTATTATTATTATTATTATTATTATTATTATTATTATTATTATTGTTATTATTATTATTATTATTATTATTATTATTATTATTATTATTATTATTAATAGTTTTAGTAGTATTACCATTATTAGTACTAGTGTTATTAATATTATCGATTATCATTATTATTACTATTATTATTATTATTATTATTATTAAAATTAGTGTGTCTTTTTCCAATGTAAACATTATTCTCAGCAAAAGTAAAGTGACACCATTCCTCCGACCATTGACAGTACTTTATTTACTAGGTATTTGCACCCCAATAAAGTAATATAACATGCCGGCACTACTTTTTAAGGAATATATATATATATATATATATATATATATATATATATATATATATATATATATATATATATATATATATATATATATATATTTATTCATGCAAGTGTGTGCTATTGGGACACATGTACGCATATATACTCGTGTATATGTATATATAGATATACAAGTGTGTGCCGTATTCACACATGCAAGAATATATATATATATATATATATATATATATATATATATATATATATATATATATATATATATATATATATATATATTATATATATATATATATATACACACACACACACACACACACTTATATATTCAATATGAAACAGTGAAACAGTAATGTTAACAATACTATTATCCACGAAAAACTTTTGCGACCTTCAGGGGACTCACACTTGCGTCGCTAGTTACAAAATCATGCCATCATACCGACTAGTCCACTACAAACGGACAAAAAGTCGGAATATCGTGACCCTACCAGGTCAGGCAAGTACTTTCTCCGTCGGCTATTTATATCAACCTATTACAGTTAACACGTGGAATGTATGTATATATATTCACAATGAAACCGTGATATTAACAATACAGTTATCCACCAAAAACTCTTGTGACCATCAAGGGACTTGAACTTACGTCGCAAGTTACAATAGCATGCTATCATACCGAATAGGTCACCACAATCGACAAACAATTTTAATATCATGAGCTAAGTAGATCAGTCAAGCACTTTCCCCGTAGGTCATTTATATCAATCTTTTACAGTTGACACGTGGAGTTTATGTGCTGTATATATATTCACAATGAAACCGTGATATTAGAAATACAGTTAGCCACGAAAAACTTTTGTGACCATCAGGGGATTAGAACTCTCGTCGCAAGTTACAGAATCAAGCCACCATACCGACTAGGCCACTATAACAGGAAAAGACCGAATATCATGACCTTGCTAGATTAGGCAAGCACTCTTCCCGTCGATCATTTATATCAACCTATAAGAGTTAACATGTGGAGTTTATGAATATATATTCACAATGAAACCTGAATATCAATAATGCAATTATCAACGAAAAACTTTTGTCACTCGAACTCGCGTCTCAAGTTATAGAATCATGCTAACTTACCGGCCGGACCACTATAACCGACAAAAAGTCAGAATATCACGATCATACCATTTCACGCAAGCCCTTTTCCCGTCGGTCAATTATATCAACCTATTACAGTTAACTATATATATATATATATATATATATATATATATATATATATATATATATATATATATATAATATATATATATATATATATATATATATATATATATATATATTATGATTGTGACACCAGGACGGGCCAAAAAAAAAAAAAAAATAAATAAAACAGCCCTCATCGGGCCTGGGCACGAAGAATACATAAAGTAAAGAGAAACAGAGATGGAGAGTGTAATGACTTGTCAGATGTGAATGGATAATAAAAGATGTGTGATGAATATCCAAGAATATTCAGTGTAGCTCTAGGCATAGAAAAAGAACCGTAACTGAAGGAAGACTTAACATCGAACTGTCCTGGACAGACCTATTTAAGTTCAAAAAACTTTCAGCTGTGGTATCGCAACGGGTGGCTGTGCCATGAGCCAACCTACTCTCTCTCTCTCTCTCTCTCTCTCTCTCTCTCTCTCTCTCTCTCTCTCTCTCTCTCTCTCTCTCTCTCTCTCTCTCTCTCTATATATATATATATATATATATATATATATATATATATATATATATATATATATATAATGAAACAAAAACAATCTACATACGCAGTGCTACAGTTTTTTAAAGTGGAAATGATACTACTACTACTACTACTATTACTACTACTACTAATAATAATAATACATACATACATACATATACCTATAATACCGACATATGTTTAACTTAATATAATATAAAGTAGTGTCCTCAACTTTTCTCCTTTTACTATTTTATCTAATAGGAGAGTGGTAGTTAAGCGGATAATACATTTGCAGCTCACGTTCAACCTTTACAACCAGCGAACTCCAAATTGGTTAGCCATAAACAATTCCAGATCAGAAATCTAACAAATAATTAAATGAAATAGATAAATAAATAAACAGCTCAGAGTTTCAATTCCTAAGCTCACAATCAAGGATGTCCCATGTGGTGTCTCATGTATACTTGCTCCTGATAACTCAGCACGCTTAGTGAGTCCCCCATTAGATGGATGCGATTAGTGGTGGAACAATATTTTTAAGAAACCTAGAACTGATAAGAATAATAATGTAGGCTATTCTGCTCTCTTCTATCTAGGAAAATATATATTTCAAATAAATACATGAATTATATTACATGCATAAATAATAAATAGGTAGAGATGAAATTGATGAAGTGCAAGGACATAAATATAAAATATGGGAATAAGGACACTAATCCAGACACCGTCCCGATCATTGCTGGCCCCCTAGCCCAGGTCAATTGCCGGTTTGGTGTCAAGAAGGGCATGCCAAAAGAACACTAAAGAAGCTAGTGAGAAACAGCGACCCTATACAAATATGAACAAATCTATCAATACAAGGAAGAAAAAAATAAACAATAATATTTTATAAAGAAATAAGGAATAACCGGCAACAAATAGTCTTGGTTAATACTTTGTCAACAAAAAGTTTTTGAAATAAGTTTTTAGGGTAATCTATTTATCAATCTATCTATCTATCAGACATCACATACAACTGTATTTTCCTCTTTCACACAGGAGCATTTTCTCTTTTTTTTCAATTTCACATTTATGTTTCAATCAATATATTCATATATGATTCTTATTTTTAAAAAATATTACCACTACATTCTCTTGATTGGTCTTTATTCCCATTTTGTTCATTAGAATGACTTCAGCCTGATTCGATTATATTTATATGCTTTAATTTTTTATTTCATTCATATCATCCAATCTTAACTTAATAATTCTTACTTTTTTATTCCCCACACTAATAATCTATTTCATCCTCTCTCTTATTATTATAGTCCGTTAAGACTAACCTTGCTTACTAACCACACAATATAATATCTAAGCTATGATTAATGAAGGTACTCTCTCTACCAATGACCCTATCATCCCGCTGAACAGACGGGAGATATCACACGAGGGATGTCATTACTCTTCCAATCTTATTCCTAGTTTTAATGGAGCATAAAGAACAACCTTGGAGATCTGACTTCTAGTTGGAAGCCAATGCAATATCTAATTAGCTATAAAAAGTTGGTATTCCTAAAGTAGTTTATATTCTTGACACACACACACACACACATACATATCTTCACTTGGAATCCATCAACGTTTTGTCAGTGAGACAACATGGCCTCACAGAAGGTAGATCAACGGTAACAAACTTATTAGAATTTTCTGATGAGGTAAGCCAAGTCTTGAAGGAAAGAGAGGGCTGGGCAGATTTCATATTCCTAAACTTCCACACTGTCCCACACGGGAAACTTATTAAGAAGATACAAGCAATGGCGAGAATATGTGGAAATGTCTTGGAGTGGATAAAAACTCATTTAGAAGGGAACAGAGGGTTAGAGTATGACACTCAGCGTCTGAATAGAGAAGAATTAGTGGTGGAGTTCCACAGGGTTCAGTTTTAGGGCCACTTTTGTTCCTTGTATATGTAAATGACTTACCAGAGTCTGTAAATTCATTCATGAATATGTTTGCAGATGATGCAAAGATTGTGATGAAAGTAAGAGACTAGAGCAATGGTAGAGAATTTCAGGAAGACCTAATAATATGCATGAGTGGTCATAGAAGTGGCAAATGAAACTCAATACTTCTAAATGTAAGGTAATCAGAGTGGGTACAATTACAAGAAGGCCTAAGTTTGATTACTCAATGGCAGGAGCAGAACTTCAAGAGACAGAGAATGAGAGAGATCTAGTAGTAAACATACTGGCCGATTTGTTTCCAGAAATGCATATAAATGTCATAGTAAGGGCAGCATATGCTTTCTTAGCAAATGTAAGGGTAGTTTCAGGCACATGGACAAGGAAATGTTTAGAAATATTTATGTAATCAATATGAGGTCAAGGCTTGAATAATCAGCCCCCATTTGGAATCCACGCTTGAAAAAACACGTAGTTAAGCTGGAAAAAGTTCAAAGACATGCCAAAAAACTGGTGCCAGAAATAAGTAATCTCAGTTATGAGAGGGAATTAGACTTGTCATCACGCGAAACTAGAAGAATTAGGGGGAATATGGTGAATGTTTTTACATTCCTTCATGGTTATGACAGAGTGAATAGAGATCGATATTTTGATATGGTTGGCACCAGAACTAGAGGTCATAGTTTGAAGCTTCGTAAGAAAGCTTCTTTTGCAGGATGTACTTTTTTTTAGTGTAAGAGTAGTTGATAATTGGAATTCTCTAAGCAAGGAGGTAGTGAATGCAAACTTAATCCATAGTTTTAAGGACAAGTATGATAAGTACCACTAAGTACAAAATGGAACCGACCCGGAGACGGGACGTTACAAGCTTGGGGCTCTTTCCCGTAAGCACAGTTAGGTAAGTACTCACACACATGCACACATGCCCAAGTAAAGACACGCATAAGAAGTCAACTTTCTATGTACGCTGGAGAATGTTAGTACAATTGCATAGGCAAGAATCAGATTAATTTTAAATCAATACAATCCTCCAGACTGGAACTCTCTTCCTCCTTCAGTCTTCCCTAATTCTTATTTCCTATTTTCTTTCAAAATGAGGATCTATCGACATCTCAGGGCCTAATCCTGTCACATCTCTAGGTCCTCCGTGCTATGACTGTTCTTCCAGTCTGTACTTTTCCTTTGTGTATCATTACCTCATCTCTGCCTTGTCAATATCCTTTTTCTCCTCCTTTGTCTTGATGTTTTCTTCTTGTCTGGGCCTTAATAGATGAGGGCAGTTTTTTTTTTTTTTGCCTGTGCTGGTGTCGCACTCATAAAAAATAATCAGAGTTTGGTAGTATTATATGAGACAGTTGTAGCTTTCCACTATTAAAAGAGACAACTATTAGATTAATTTTGCATTAATAGTTTACTGATTAATTGCTTTCACGCATTATAAATGACATGTATCAAATTGCCTTTTTTGCATTAAACTTACAATGATAAATTAGCTTCAGCCCATTATAGCCAAAATTATATTTAATTGTCCTATTTTTAAAAGGGATCGCGACTTCAAATGCAGATGAGCATTAAGAGACTATCCTTTTCACTTCATTAAATAGAACAAATAAATACATCTAATTTATCGCATTAAAAAAGTACACTATAATTCCCTTTTAGAACAAGGATAAAACACCACAACCAGTTTATTAAGAACCAACTAAAAAAATCTTACAAGGAACTGAAATGAACATCGAATCAAGTGTTAAGAATATATTTATAAATCGATCTCCAAGGTAAGGCGCTGCTGGCCAACAGCCCATCATCAACAGGTAGCGCTCGCTAATCAAGTTTAAGAATGAGCAAAATTGGGGGAAAAATACTCACCAGCAGCACTGGACATGACCAGCATGTGAATGGGTTATTTGGTCATTTCCTACAGTGTGTGACGCCCATACATCTCCAATATTAGTCTTCGTAATTGATTCATGAAAACCTTGAGCTTATTTCAACATATTCTTTACATATTATAGCTAGAATGTCTGTCGTGCAGCAAGCAAGTTCATCAATAGGTGCCATACTGTGTGTGTGTGTGTGTGTGTGTGTGTGTATTACTCTGAACGCTTAATTTCTAAACAGGATCGAGTAATATTTCAATAAATTCTGGACATACAATCACCAGGCAAAAATTGTCTAGAAATTCCTATTATTACAGTAAGCACAATATTGCATTCCTCAGATTTCCCAGTGATGAATATATTCAAGGGTAAAATTTATCCAGCATATTCTTGATATAATCGAATAGACAAAAGACAGAGTTCATCAATTATTGCTCCAAGGTACAGGCGATACGTCGAAGCAATATCGCACTTATAGTAGATGATACACCTCCTGTGTAAGTAGGTATATTAATCAATAGGTATGTACTAAAACCTCTTGCGTTACTTTCTATTTTATGATCTAGGTTCATAGAGCACTAAAAACCAGATTTTTGGGAAACGTTTCTTAGTGGTTTATTTAACAAGTGAACATTAGACAAATGAATGAACGAACGAACGAACGATCTAAACTGTCGAGAAAAACAAAGAAAAAAAATATATAAGTAAATATAAAAATTATAAACTAACATTTCAAATACAAAAGAAATGATCAGCATAGCAATACAATATTTATAACAAATGGCATATTCAAGATAAAATAAAGAGCAAGACTTATACAATTCTATAAATCTTTGTATACATATAACTTATGAAACATAAATATAAGATTAAATAAACAAACAAATAATAAAGTAGTGCAAAAGTTATATAATAGGCACAGAAAAGAATATAAATTATAATTAGGTATATTAATTAATCTTCAGAGGTATATTAACTTATCATCAGTAGCCTTAAATTTAAAGGAAATATAAATTAAACATTATTTTAATAAACATATTCTAAGCAGGGAATATATTTATCAAATATGCCCCCAAAATATGTATATAAAAAAATAGGAATCAGAAATGGAGTTTTCATTTTAAGTTAACAAAACATAATAATCATAAAAGAGATATCTTTTAAGACTAACATAACCTAGCTAAGCCTAAAGTTATAGAAACAAAAATTCTTTAATAATATAACTCAAAGCTAGCCTAGTGACTAGGAAATAATGGCACCAAAAATGGAATTATCAAAACCTGAAGAAGCCAAGGCTATTTATAGCCTGTGACATGGTGTGAGACTGTGAGAACTATTTATATAATGTAATATAATAGGCTACACAAATCTAAGAGTCAAAATAACAAGGCTGACACTCCATAATATTCAATAATCTTATTTTCAGCAATTCTACTTCTTGTACGTTTTCAAACGTAGCCTACCAGTAATGGCGTCATCAAAAAACCTCCTGTTTACACTTGAATTTTACCTTAAAACTATTATTATCTAATAAATTTAACTATACATTTTTTACCACTGTATAATAATAATATATTACTCACATTTTCTGGCTCTCATGAGTACAAAACATATAAAAAATAATTCAAATGTAACACAAGAATATAATACATGAGACATTTGTTGACAATTCTAGCCGCTTTCTTTTGTTTCTTTTGCTGTCACCAGATGGCAACCTGCACAATATGAGGAGCGCCAAATTCAGATTTCTTAAATGTTACCAGGTGTTACAGTAGAAGTTGTTCGAATATGTATGTAACGCAAGTGGAAAGCAATACTCGTATGCGCCCGTTATTCTTTTATCATCATCATCATCATTATTATTATTATTAAACATGAAAATTGTGGCATGGAGGAATGTTGCCATTATCGAAGCCAAAGACTGTTTTCCCTCCCGTATACCCAGATGATCCCATTAACGTTAAAAGGTCAAGTCTTTTAAGGTTAGTTTATATTTATATTCTTTATGATGAGATAGGTGACACTATCCATTCGTTCGAAACAAACTGTTAACGTAGTATTGATATCCAGTTATAAGACA
>JAXCGZ010009436.1:325000-330000 GCA_037179515.1 Halocaridina rubra
TCATTACTGAGAAAATATATAAAAAATGAGTTGACAAAAGTGAAGTCACATAATAGTTTAAAGTTCTGAAAAAAATTACAGTAATTGTGACAATTATTAGGTACTTAATAATCAATTATAGAGTAGTTGCACAAAGTCCAATAATGACTAAAAAAAACTTATAAATTGCTTACATAACAAGAGAAAACAAATGTTAAGGTAATTCCAATTAATAAGATTTTATTAATTTTATTTCCAGTACATATGATTGAGTTTTATTTTTCCCATCTCCATAAAGAAAAGGGGAATGATAGTGATATTACAAAATGCTCAGTTCCTTTTCTCAAATGAACCAACAATAGCCCTTTGAAAGACTACGACTGAAGGTATTAGGATGCAACTAGGACTGGTCCAGACAGTTCTGGGTTGAGTCTTCCTTCAGGACGGTTCTTTCCTGTTGTTTTAGATTCTCCACCCACGGATGGGTGGAACGGGTCATGGAGGACCCATAGGGCGGTTGCCAGCAGGCACAGGCCCCAACCCCCCACTGTGGTGCCCAGCCACAGCAGAAATCTCCCCAGTAAACAGCTTAAACTCTCTAGCCTGGACGAGGCGCGATCCGTTGACCTTGTGAATGCGAGGCCAGTGCTTTACCACAATACTAGCCAGGAGGCTAAGTTCTTTCCTCATGCCTACGTTTACACTGAATATTCTGGCGTATTCATTACACATCACTTACTGTTCCATTACTTTTGACAAGTCACAACATTCCCCACGTCTATCTCTTTTTCTCTCTTTTTTTCCTCACATTTGTTATTATTTATGGAAGGTCCACAGCTAATGGCCCCCAGTACCCAGCATAGAGGGGTGCGAAGAATCTGCGGGGATCGTGTTGACTCCACTATTGGCTTGAGGGCGGACACGCCTGGTGGTAGTAATGGTTCTGCCCATAACTCTTGCACCTCCCAATAGATCTGCTTCTTTCACTCTGCACTATTCTAACATTCGTGGGCTGAACTCTCATAATCTTTCGTCTGTGGAACAGCACTTGGGTACTTTCCTCCCAAACCTCCTCCTCCTATCTGAAACCCAGCTGTCTATACATGCTTCCACTGACCCATTTCAAATCTCTCACTATAAACTATATACTCGTTTTCGTTCCAAAGGTGGGGTCTGTGCCTACTGAAACATTAACACTCCTACTGCGAGGCTCATGGACCTTGAATCTCCCGACTTTGATGTTCTCTGGCTAAAGGTTTATCTCTCCACTACCGCTATCTTCCTTTGCTTCTGCTACTGATCTCCAAACTCCACCGAGTTTGTGTCTTTCTTTGAATATCTGTCCTCATGTCTTGAGTCCTTGCTATCTTCTCGCCCACATGCCGAAGTTCTCTACATTGGAGACTTCAATGTACATAACAGTGAGTGGCTTCATTCTTCTCACACTGATGTGGGAGGAAGTGACGCCCTTTCTTTCTCTATTACTCACGATCTGGAGCAAATTTTCAAACATCCTACTTGTGTTCCTGATCATCTTGAACATGCAGCAACTACTCTTGACCTATTTTTTACTTTTAACCCTTCAAACTACTCTTATTCTGTGCTTTCCCCTCTCGATAAATCTGACCACTCTATGATCTCAGTCACTTCCATTTTCGCTCCCCCTCCACCAATCCCTCTTACTCAGCATCGCCATTGGCACTTTGAGCGTATCCAACATGAAAAGTTGCGTAACTTCCTCTTTGATTTCCCATGGGATGACTACTGCTTTCGGTTCCGCAACCCTGATCAGGTAGCTCTAAAAGTTGCCAAGATCATGACCGAGAGATTGGAGGCGTACATCCTCTCTTCTAAAAAAGCTTCTCTCCTCCTAATCCTTAGTTTGACTGTGCCTGCTCCATGGCTATTCAGGCCAGGATTCTGGCACACCGATCTTAGCAAGTCTCTCCTTCCGATTTAACTCGCTCTGCTTTTATTGGAGCTAGGAAACACTGTACTGCTCAGATTCGAAGGTCTATGGCTTCCTTTATAAGAAGGAAAGTTGATGACCTTAACTCCTCTCCCACTGACAAAAGTTTGTGGTCCTAAGCCAAAAGCCTCTCAAAAAACTTCTGTAACTCAAGCTTTCCCCCTCTCATTTGTACTGATGGCTCTATAGCTTGCTTTCCCACTGACAAAGCCATTCTCTTTGGCTCTCATTTTGCCACCAACTCTTCTATAAACGATTCCAGTGCACCTGTTCCTGAATCTTTACCCCTCTCTAACCCTATGCCCTCCCTTATCCTTTCTTCATGCAAAATTCATAAGCTTCTTCGCTCGCTAAAGACAAACAAGGCATCTGGTCCTGATGGTGTCCCTGCAAGGTTCCTTAAGAAGTTTGCAGATTAACTGGCTCCCGTGCTGTTGCCGTCTTTTTCGCCTCATTCTGTCAACCAGTATATATCCTTCATCTTGGAAGCATGCTGTGCTTCAACCTCTCTTCTCATGCCTTTGCTGATGATTTTACCCCTCACTTTTCCTCTGTCTTTTCTTCATAACCTTCATCTGCTACTCGTAATCAGTCTCGCATCACTCTTTCTTCTACTCTCAACTCTGATTTGCAGAGAGTATCTGAGTGGGGCACTCAAAATTTAGTTAAATTCAATGCCTCTGAGACACAGTTTCTGGCTATCATTTTATCTTCTTCTCCGCCTGATAACCCTATTGTCTTCGAAACTAACGATGTTTACCCTCTTAATTCTATCAACATATTAGGAATCCATGTAGCCATTAACTTGTCTTGGAGGAATCACATAATCCAAATTTCTAAATCTTCATCCAAAAGAATTGGGGATTTTGTTTCGTTTTCGTCATTACTTTCCCTCTTTACAGTTACTTAAAATTTATAAAGGTCTTTTCCGTCCCTGCTTAGAATACTACTCACATATCTCGGGTAGTTCTTCTTAATTATCTCCTTGATAGGGTTGAATCTAAGGCAGTCAGACTCATTAATGATCCTTTTCGTACTTTTAATTTGGATTCTCTCTCTCCTCGCCATAAGGTATCTTCCCTATCTCTTTTTTATCGCTACTACTTCCATCGCTGCTCTGATGAACTGGCGAGTTGCATCCCTCCCCCGCTGCTGAGGCCGCGTAACATTCGCCAAGCGGCCTTATCTCACAGGTACTGTGTGGAGATTTGTAGCTCACGGATTGGTCGGTGCAGCGACTGCTTCTTCCCATCTACCTACAGACTCTGTAACTCTCTTCCTCCTTCTGTCTTTCCTAATTCTTATGACCTTTCATCCTTCAAAAAGCAGATCTATCGTCATTTCAGGGCCTAGTCCTCCATATCTCTGGGTCCTCTGTACTTTGACTATTTTTTTTTTGTCTGTGTGACATTACCTCATCTCTGCCTTGTCCTTAATCTTTTTCTTTCCCTCGTCGTGGTATTTTCTCGTGCCCGGGCTTTCATTGATGAGGGCAGTTTCTACCTGTCCCAGTGTCACACTCATAAAAAAAATACTAGTCTGAAGAGTTGCAGGAATATTTAAAAAAAGAGGTACTATTCTCAATGCTATTCTTAAAACTACCTAATGAGGCCCGGGATTACTTTAAAAGAGGGTAATTACCTGTAAAGAGCTGTGGCAGCACAGCTCCTTCGCTGGAGTAATGATCCCATCACCTCAACTCTCATTTTTACACATTTTATTAATTATGGAAGTGGAATAATAAGTGTCATTAACGTGGCTTTGTATATATCTCCCTCCTCTTATAGCCCTTGTTTATTCTCTCTTAATTTGTCAACTGTTCTTTTTCTGTGCAATATTGTATGTGTTCGTATGTTTGTGGCTATCTCTCTGTCGAATTTATATCCATCAGCCGTGTTCACTCTACATCAGACATTTCTTTTTTTGTATCCATCTCTGTTTGTCTCATTTTCTGCTTGCTTATTTCATTATTTTTTACGATTGATTGGAGTTCTTATAATGTTCATATATATATATATATATATATATATATATATATATATATATATATATATATATATATATATATATATATATATATATATATATATATATAATATGTAGGTATATATACATATACACAGCCTCAATTATGTATTAATTCTTCATTTTTATTCAGAATATTTAATTCTCTTTAACATATTCAGTTTTATGTTACCTATTTTATAAGCTACTGAAGATGCCATGCCTCCTTTTAATACACGATGATAGCTACGGTACAGACTACATCTCAAAATTTAATATTAAAAAAAGGGAGAGTAATTCCCTCTGATTAATTATGAGATTAAAATAAACAAATGATTACTCAAAAAATGTAAACCCCTTATATAAGTAAACGAAGAGAAAAAGATCAAAATATTTAAATAATTTAAAGCTTAATGCTTAGATATTGACTCCAGAGTAACGAACCCATAAATAAGTAAATATATAAGACTAAAAAATGTGAAATAAAAGCATGAAAGGGCGCCCCCTTGGCCATTATTTAATAATCCTAAGTTCGACTACGCCTCGTTTAGTATTGAGGTTTGATAGTTTTCACTTAGTATTATTTATTAGAGGGAGGAAACCCCTATTGTCCGTCGTCACCAAGGTCTTCCAACTCAGCAAGCATAATGAGGAATTTAAATGAAAAGGCACTATGAACTCTGACATAAAATTAGGTATTATATGTATGACCTGTAAGTCTGCAAAGCAGGAGAGAGAGAGAGAGAGAGAGAGAGAGAGAGAGGAGAGAGAGAGAGAGAGAGAGAGAGAGAGAGAGAGAGAGAGAGAGAGAGAGAGAGAGAGAGAGAGAACAACCTCTAAAATATTTAGAAGATTTACAGTTACTCCTCCAAAACTAAACCAAAACATGTTACAGCTACTACTACTACTACTACTACTACTACTACTACTACTACTACTACTACTACTACTACTACTACTACTACTACTACTACTACTACTACTACTACTACTACTACTACTACTACTAATAATAATAATAATAATAATAATAATAATAATAATAAAA
>JAXCGZ010009436.1:340000-342500 GCA_037179515.1 Halocaridina rubra
AACCTAGGCCTCCCTCTAGCATTTCTCCCATCAACTCTCGCATTCATCACCTTTTTCAGCAGCCTTTCATCATCCATCCTTTCCACATGGCCAAACCATCTCAGAACATTCATATCTACTCTGGCTGCAATATCTCTCCTCACACCCGTTCTTGCTCTCACCACTTCATTCCTAACCCTATCCAATCGAGATACACCAATCATACTCCTCAGGCATTTCATCTCAAACACATTTAGTTTCCGTGTCTCACATACTTTCATACCCCATAACTCTGATCCATACATCACAGTTGGCACAGTACTTTCTCATACAAAACTTTCTTAACATTCATTTCCAACCCTCTATTCTTCATCACTCCTTTCAATGCACCCAACACTTTACATCCTTCATTCACTCTGTGACACACATCTGCTTCCACTCCACCATTTGCAGCTATAACCGAGCCTAAATACTTAAACTGATTAACCTCCTCAAGTGTCTCTCCATTCAACATAACATTCAATCCAGCGCCATGCTCATTTCTTGTACACCTCATAACCTTACTCTTTCCCACATTCACTCGCAGCTTCCTTCTCTCACACACCATTCCAAATTCTGACACTAACTGACACAGCTTTTCCTCTGAATCTGCCACCACCACAGTATCATCTGCAAACAGCAACTGATTCAGCTCCCACTCGTTATCATCCCCATCTACCATTCTCAAACCTCGACCACGCTCTCGCTCATTCACCTCTCTTACAACTCCATCAATATACAAATTGAACAGCCATGGTGACATCACACATCCCTGTCTCAGTCCCACACTCACTGGAAACCACTCACTCACTTCATTCCCTACCCTAATACAAGCTCTACTACCCTCATACAAACTCTTCACTGCATGCAACAATTTACCATTGATTCCATATAATCTCAAAACATTCCACATAGCCTCTCTATCAACTCTATCATATGCTTTCTCCAGATCCAAAAATGCAAAATACACATCCTTACCCTTTGCTAAATATTTCTCACATAACTGCCTAACTTTAAAAATCTGATCTATACAACCTCTACCTCTCCTAAAACCACTCTGCACTTCCGCGATCACATATTCTGTCTTATCCCTAATCCTATTAACCAGTATCCTACCATACACTATTCCTACCACACTTAACAAACTTATACCCCTAAAATTACTGCATTCATACACATCTCCCTTACCTTTGTATAGGGGCACTATACAGGCAATCACCCAATCCACTGGCACCAATGACAACATAAAGCATATATTAAACACTCTCACTAACCATTCCAATGCAGTCACACCCCCTTCTTTCAACATCTCCGCTCTCACACCATCCATTCCAGGTGCTTTACCTGCTTTCGCTTCATACAGTGCCCTTTTCACCTCCTCTCTTGTAATCTCTCTCTCATTTTCATCTCCCATTACTGGCCCTTGAACCCCTGCCACTGCCACTATAGCTGCCTCTCTATCTTCCTCAACATTCAGCAAGCGCTCAAAATATTCTGCCCATCTTTTCCTTGCATCGTTCCCTCTTAACATCTGTCCATTCACATCTTTCACTGTCTCTTCCATCCTCGATCCACCCTTCCTTGCTCTTTTCACTTCTTTCCAAAACTTCTTTTTATTCTCCTCATATGACCTACTAAAATCCTGTCCCCACCTAACATTTGCCAACCTCTTCTCTTCCTCTACCTTCCGCTTGGTTTCCACATTTTTCTCCCTATATCTTTCATACTTCTCCCTACGTTTACACTGTAGCCATTCCTCAAAAGCCCTCTTTTTCTCTTCCACCTTTATTTTCACCCCTTCATTCCACCACTCGCTGCCCCTCCTCATGCCACCTCCAACAAACCTCTTTCCACACACATCACTTGCATGTCCCACAAAACATTCTTTCATCAACCCCCATTCCTCCCCTAACTCCCCAACTTCTCTTTCTTTCACCCTGTCATATGCCACTCTCAACCTGTCCTGATATTCCTGTCTCTTCTCTGGCTTTTTCAACTCTTCCACCTTCACTATTTCCCTTCTACATCCCCCCACACTATTTCCCCACTCTTTTGCTACTACCACTTTTGCTTCAACCAAAAAATGATCAGACATCCCAGCAGCCACACCCCTGAATGCACGTACATCTTTCACTCTACCAATCATGCTCTTTGCTACCAACACATAATCCATCAATGCTCTTTCTTTCACTCTTCCATTTGCCACTCTCATCCATGTATACTTATTTATTAACTTCTTCTTAAATAAACTATTACCTATCACCAACTCTTGCTCCACACACATATCTAACAGTCTCTCGCCACTCTCATTCCCACCTGGTACCCCATACTTTCCTACAACACCTTCTATCTCTCCATCACCCACTCTGGTATTCAAGTCACCCAACACAACTACATAGTTCCTTCTACTCAGACCATCCACACATCTAGTTAACTCATTCCAGAATTCATCCCGCTCTTCCTCACTTCTCTCACATCCTGG
>JAXCGZ010009436.1:355000-382500 GCA_037179515.1 Halocaridina rubra
TGACTGTCTTAGATTCAACCCTATCAAGGAGATAAGTATAAGAAGAAGCACCCCAGATGTGTGAGTAGTATTCTAAGCAGGGACAGATAAGACCTTTATAAATATGAATGGAAGGATTAGGCCCTGAGATGACGATTGATCTGCATTTTTTGAAGGAAGATAGGTAACAAGAATTAGGAAAGACAGAAGGAGGAAGAGATTTCCAAAGTCTGGAGGTGGATGGAAGAAGCAGTCGCTGCACCGACCAACCTGCAAGCTACAAATCACCACACAGTATCTGTGAGACGATGCCGCTTGTTGAATGTTATGTAGCCTCGGCAGAGGGGGAGGGATGCAATTCGCCAACTCATCAGAGCAGCGATGGAAGTAGTAGTGATAGAAAAGAAATAGATGATACCTAGACTCATGGCGAAGAGAAAGAGAATCTTAATTAAAGGTAAGAGAAGGGTCATTGATGAGTCTGACTGCCTTAGATTCGACTCTATCAAGAAAATAAGTACTAGAAGAAGCGCATCCCAGATAAGGAGCAGTATTCTTAGCAGGGACGGATACATCCTTTATAGACTTTAAGTACTTAGAGGGAGGAAAAGTGATGGCAAAAACGAAACATAATCCCCATTTTTTTTATGTAGATTTAGAAATTTGGATTATGTGTCGCCTCCAAGACAAGTTAGAGGCTATCTGGATTCCTAAAATGTTCAAGATATTGATGGTTCTGAATTTTGTGAACAAAAACGTATATAATATAAGCAATATTGGTTTCTGCCCCCAGCAATCCCAATTTTTTGAGAGCCGGGGTGATGTGGTCATATTTTCTTATTCCTCCCAGAGCTACTCTACATGCAAAATTTAAAGGATTCTGTACTCAGATTATCTGAGTCATATTAGTAGCTCACCATACTGTTGAGCAATAAGTAATATGACTAAAACAAGCAAAGAGCAAGAGATTTGTTGAAATATAAGTGTAATTTTTAACATAGCAACCAGTCCAATGCATTTCGAGACTTACAGTGGAAAAGAAAATAAGAAAAATAGGGAAATATCTAATATTAGTTTCTCTGCGGTGTAAACTTTACTAATTGTGAGGAAGAAGTCGTCTTCCACACTGGGAGTTTTGGTCTAGTGATGAAACAACACCCGGAGCTTCAAATATTGGGTGTCAGAGTCATATTCTTATCATTCAGTAATATATAAGCTTCCGTATTGTAGCATTGAAAGAAAGAATGAGAAAAAGTGAGAATAAGACAGAGAGATAGACATATGATACAGATAGACAGAAGGATAAATAAATAAATATAAATAGATTGAGAGAGAGAGAGAGAGAGAGAGAGAGAGAGAAAAGAGAGAGAGAGAGAGAGAGAGAGAGAGAGAGAGAGAGAGAGAGAGAGAGAGAGAGAGAGAGAGAGAGAGAGAGAGAGAGAGAGAGAGAGAGAGAGAGAGAGAAGAAAGATCTTACTAAAAATAACCAGAAGTCACATCATGTGTTTAATTCAATAAAACCTTTTGGAAAAGAGTCTCTCTCTCTCTCTCTCTCTCTCTCTCTCTCTCTCTCTCTCTCTCTCTCTCTCTCTCTCCTCTCTCTCTCTCTCTCTCTCTCTCTCTCTCTCTCTATGATTATCGCCATTTCCTTAAGCTTCTTCCAAGCCAAAAGCAGAGTCCATTAGGTCCTCTATCTAGTAATTACCGAATCCTGAACCAGTATCCAACAACATGCTATTATGTCATTACATATAATGTTACTCGTGTTATCCAAGTAAATGACTCATTCACAACATCTGTCTTAAAGAGAGAGAGAGAGAGAGAGAGAGAGAGAGAGAGAGAGAGAGAGAGAGAGAGAGAGAGAGAGAGAGAGAGAGAGAGAGAGAGAGAGAGAGAGAGAGAGAGAGAGAGAATTGTTACGGAATGACAATAGAAGTTAAATTTCAAATTTTCTGGTATACTGTAATTATAAGAGTAGAAGAAATGACCCGCATCAGTACCTGAGAGTTTCAAGGCACCATGTCGTCACCTCTAAAATAATATCTTCCTAACTCAAACTTATATTTCATCAAATTGCAGGAAAAAGCTCGAGTTTATAATGATCCTGTGCCACCAATGACCTCCTCATCTACTGGCATTGAGTGAATTTACTATGTTAGTATGGCATAGTAGCAAGTAAGCACCACTATCATCTCTTGATTCTTCCCCCCCCCCTATAGGAATCTGATGATGCCATTCTGTGCAAAATATTATAGAGAGATTGTTAAAATTTTTAATTCATTCCCCCAAGAGAGGAAAAGCAATAAAATATTCATTTAAGAATCACCCACAATAGAGAATAACACTTATTTTGGCGATCAACCTATCGAAAAATGACCTTTACAATATCTTTGGTGGTCACGGAAGAACTGCTTGGGGGGGAATCGATATTCACATAGGATAAGTTTCTGAATCATATAAGCAGAAAAAAAAAATAAAATCACAGTGACTACATATATTAAATACAAATGAAGTAAAGTAATGTGCAGTTGGCATTTTCACAGTAATCTACAAAACTGCATTTGTCTTGATTTGCACAAGTGAAAAGGAATGATATGGTAAATATTAAAATATATAAAACAAATACACATTAATGCATCATCGATTATCACAAAGAATTCTACAAATCAAACTCAAAAATTCTGATGATCTTCATACAAGTATCCAGTGAACACGGGGGATTCTGCTAGGAGAGATCCTTCTAGAAACTTAGTGATTAGGTCTCTAAATGTGCGAGGTTGTGGTGTAAGAGAAAGTAAAACGGAAGAGATAGGGAGTACGTTAGTAAAGATAAGGATGAATGTGCTTGCAATGAGTGAAGCTAATTATAAGGGAATTGTGAGGTGACATATGGGAGTGTGGTAGGTAGGGTATCTGGAGTTGAGAGAGGGCGAGGAAGAGAGGGAGTGGCTCTGTTGGCGAGTGAAGAGATAAATAAGTATGTGGTGGAATGAAAGGAAGTATCATTTCGAATAATAGTGGCTAAAATGGGACTGAGATGGTTGTTCTGGGCATTTGTGAGCGCCTATGGCCCTGGTAGTGAAAGAAGTGAGGAAAAAAGAGCAGAATTAATGATGAAATTGAACGAGTGTGTGGAAGACTTTGGAATTAATGTGCATGTGGTGTTGATGGGATATTTGAATGCTAGAGTTGGGAATAAGCCAGTGGATAGTGTAATTGGGAAGTATGGAGCAGCTGGTAGGAATGGGAGTGGAGAGAAAATGATAGAAACGTGTACTGAGGGAGAGATGTTGATTACCAATACTGTATTTTGAAAGAAGGATGTGTACAAGTATACATCTGTCAGAGTATAATATGGTAGAGTAGTTGACAGAGCATTAATGGATTATGTTGTAATGGACAAGAGGGTGAATATTGGAAGGAAGAGTAATGGTTGGAAATGTACTGAGAGGAGCTATTGATGGGATATCTAATTGTTATTTAGTGGAAAGTAGAATGAGAGTGGGAGAAAAGGGGAGAAAAGCAGAGAGGAAGAGAGGTGCTAAAAAGAATGAACTGAATAGGAAAGAGAAAGATTGTGAACATAAGGCTAGTATGAGGAATGTGTGGATTGGAGTGAAAGAGAAAGTGGAGGAGGGAATGGAAGAATAAAAATGGAAGTATTTCAAGGAAGTAGTAATGTAGTGTGCAGAGGCAGTGTGTGGAAGGAGACTTAACAGATGGAAGTAAAGGAAAGGTAATGAATGGTGGAATGAGGGGATGAGTGCAATAGTGGATGAAAAGAAGCAGGCTTTTGAGGTATGGTTGCAGATATGTAATGTAGAGGCATATGAAAAGTATTGTGCACAGAGGAGTTTAGCGAAGCATGTGGTGAAGGAGGCAAAGAGAGAAGCGGATGAGAAGTGGAGTAAATGCTTGGCTGAGTATTTTGAAAGGAATAAAAAGATGTTTGGAAAGAAGTGAATAGATTGTAGAAAGTTGAGTCTAGTAGGTAGTAGGGGGTGAAAGGAGCAGATGGGCAATTGCTAGTAGATGAAATAAAAGGAACTGCTAAAAGAGGAAGATGAAAGAAAGGCAGGCATTGTGGTTGAGGGAAACGAATTGAGAATGTCAGTGCAAGGTGAAGAGAATGATAAGAAAATAGCAAAAGAGGAGGAAAAACTGACATTTAAAACACTGAAAGCAAGAAAAACACCAGGGTTAGATGGGTGGTAAGTAGAATGCTTGTCAAAAGATAGGGAGGCATTAGAAGAATGGATGGTTAGGTTGTTGAATGTATCTTTCAGCAAAGGGAGGGTTCCAGTTGATTGTAGGAGTGCAAGTGTAGTTCCACTTTATAAAGAGAAAGGATATAAGTATGAACGTAGTAGTTTTAGAGGAATTAGTATGCTGAGTGTAGTTGGTAAGGTATATGTATGGGAATTAGGAAAGGTACTGAGAGATTGATTAGGGAAAACACTGCGGGGTTCAGGAGAGGAAGTGGAGGTTTGGATCAGGTATTTGTGGTAAGACAGACGTGTGAGAAGTTCTTAGAGAAAAGTAGAGACTTTCTGTTTTTTTTATGGATTAGAGAAAGCATATGACAGGGGACTGAGAGGCGTTGTGGAGTGTGTTGCGACTGTATGGAATAAGTGAAAGCGTCTTGAATGCAGTTAAGAGTTTTTACATGAATTTTGAACATGTGTAAGAGTCGGGAATGTTGTGAGTGATTGGTTTGAGGTGAATTTGGGGTTATATCAAGGTTATGTAATGTTGCCATTGTTGTTTAATGTGTACATGGATGGAGTGGAAAGGGAAGTAAATGGAAGCGTATTGGACAGAAGCTTGGAATTAGTGGCTGAGTATTAGAGGTTCTGGAGAGTGAATCATTTGCTATTTACAGATGGCACAGCACTGGTAGCTGTTGCTGATAATGAACTGAATCATTTGGGTTACTGAGATTTGTGAAAGAAGGAAGTTGCGGGTGAATATTGGTAAAAGTGAGGTCATGAGATGCATGAGGAGTATTATTGTTGGCAGACTGAATGTAAGAGTGACTGGGGAGTTGCTTGAAGAAGTTGAGGGTTTTAAGTATCTGGGGTCGTACGTAGCAAGAAATGGATGATTGGATGGCAAGGTAAGTCATAGAGTGAAGGAAGCGAGCTAATGTTTAGGTGAGTTGAAAAGTATGATGAGGAACAAGTAGTAGGAATGAATGAAAAGAAAAGGATATATAATGATGTGATTGTGCCATCAGAATTGTATGGAGCAGAGACTTGCAATGCAAGAGAGGATGAAGAGAATAAATTGAATGCAATAGAGATGAGGTGTTTGAGAAGTATGATGTGGTGAATCAAGAATAGATAGAGTAAGAAATGAGGAGGTAATGCAGAGAATGGGTGTTGAAAGAAAGTTGTCAGATAGGTTAGATAAGAGAGTATTGAGTTAAATTGCACACAAGGAAAGGATTTACACTGAACTACTAGGAAAGAGAGTGTGGAGTGCAGAAGTTATTGGAGTGAGGCGAAAAGGAAGACCTATACGGAGATGGATGGATGGGGTGCAAAGGGCACATGGAATGTCAGTGGAACAGGGAAGAGAACGTGCAAGGGATAGGAGTAAGTGGAGGAAGATTGTGTGTAGGTGATGTGGACCAAAGAGATTTCCTTCACTTGCTAGTACAGTGACTGTGTTGGACGGATTTGAGGTGAGTTGCTATGTGTTGAAGCAGTGGGGGTAAGCCAGCTGCGACTGTCGGGTCTAATTGCCAGATATCCTTGAACGTACCTTGTGGGTGACCAAAGCAGGGTAGAAGGGGATTGTGGAAAATCTTTATCCCTTAGGAGCAAAGAGGAGTGGTTGAGGTATGTATGAATCGTGGTGAATGCAGGATTTTCCATGTGAGAATGGTAGTATCTAGACAAGCTTTCATCTAATTACTTTAATGAGGGGGTCCTCAATCCATTATACTGAAAACTTACGAAGCGTTCAAAATGGTAATTAAAAAAATTTCGGCTTGAATTAATAGCTAATTAACATGTTCTTTGGTTGAGCCTTCATAAAAAAAGGAAGATTTTTTTTTTAAAGATGGTGAATATTTTTTGGATTAATTTTTTTTTTTTTAATAGCTTAAATATTTTGGGCTTAGGCTTAAAGTATATTAACATGCTTTTCAGGTTAACCCGTTATGATCTTTCCGTAAAAAGTGAATTTTTATTATATAATCTTTAAAGTTTTTCTGTTGTTTATTTATTCAATTGGTAATTAATGCATTCATTTATTAATTTATTTTTACGTAAAATGTGGTATTTTCTATCTGGTTTTAACTATTTAACATTTTCTTTGGCTAAACTTTGACTTTTAAAGATCAATTATTATAACTTACACCCAGATTATTAAAAAGTGAATTGTCATAGTTTTAATAAGTAAGCGTTTTTTTTTGAGGCTGAACAGTTATGAAAAAAGAATCGGGTAAAGAACCTCCTTAAGTGGGGTTACAAGTTTTTTTTAAACTCATTTTAGAATTTTGATCTGACGAGTTAACGTGCTTTTAAGCTAAACATTCCTGAAAATGATAATTTTCTAAAGAAATAACTATATCTTTTACTTTTCTTTATGAAGGCATATTTTCATCAAATTATTGATATACCTCTGGAATTTGTTTATGAAATAAATCAATCTTTTCTTCTCTTTAAAAATTCTCATAATTTATTGCATTTATTGTGTAAATAAGTTCCGAAAAGTCGTAAAGTAGATTTTAAAACTTTCATGGGGCATTCAAGAAAATATTATGTTTAAGAAAGGCTTTTATAAGCATATTCATGACTTCTAAGAAATTTAGCTAGTAAATTAATGTATACATTTATGTGAAGAATTAAAATTCAAAGGCTGATATTATTATTAAATTCACTTTAAAATGTATAATCTGGCACAAGGTTCCATTGCCCAAACTTCCTGTTTATGGTTGTACCCTTTCTCTCTCTTCTTTGATTTCCAGTTTCTTTCTAATCGTTTTACATCTGTGTTCGTTGGCGGCGCAACGTCTAGCTCATTCCCAGTTACCAGTGGTGTTCCACAGGGCTCTGTTCTTTCACCTACTCTTTACCTTCTCTTCATTTACGATTTTCTCCACTCTCCATCCCCTTCGCCTTAGTCGACGATAATAATCTGCATTTTTCCTCTCCCTTTTCTTTACAGCCTTCAGCTACTACTCGTAATCAGTCTCGCATCACTCTTTCAACTCTTAACTCCGATTTACAGAGTATCTGAGTGGGGCACCCAAAATTTTGCTATATTCAGTGCCTCAAAGACAGAACTATTGACTATCTCTTTATCTTCTTCTCCCCTTTTTATACCTATTGTCTTCGAATCTAACGATATTTACCCTCTTAATTCTATTAACATATTAGGAATGCAAGAAGTCTTTAACTTGTCTTGAAGGAGTCACATAATTCAAATGTATAATTCTGCATCCAAAAACTTGGATTCTATTTCGTTTTCGTCATTACTTTTCCTACTTTCAGTTGCTTATAATCTGTTATGGTCTTACCTGTCCCTGCTGAGAACACTGCTCGCACATCTGGGGTGCTTCCTCTTATACTATCTCCTTGATAGGGTTGAATCAAAGGCAATCAGACTCATCACCGATCTTTTTCTTACTTCTAATTTTGATTCTTTCGCTCTTTGCCGCAAGATACCATTCCTTTCTCTTTTCTAACGTCACTGCCTTCATTGCTGCTGTAATGAGTTGGCGAGGTGCATCCTTCCCCCACTGGCAAGGCCGTGTAACACTCGCCAAGCGACCTCGTCTCATAGGTAATGAGAAGAGATATGTAGCTCGAAGATTGGTCGGTGCAGCGATTGCTTCGTCCCATTCACCTCCAGACTCTGGACTCTTTCCCTCCTTCTGTCTCTCCTAATTATTATGACCTATCTTCCTTTAAAAAGCGGATCTATCGTAATTTCAGGGCCTAATCCTGCCGTATCTTTAGGTCTTCATTACTTCGACTATTCATTCCGCCTGTCCTTTTCCTATGTGTATCATTCTCTTATTTCTGCCTTGTCCTTAAACTTTTACTTTTTCCTCATCTTAATAATTTCTTGGTTCCTGTGCTTGTTGAGAACAATTTTCTCTCCTGTCCCGGTGTCACACTCATACAAAAATAGAAAATATCTTCTTTTATATGATATATAGCAGATAGCTATAGAGGGCTAAGTTTTAAAGTTAAATTTATAACCATCACTGCTGATATCATACTAAAAAAGTTATTAATTTCTAGTGTGAAATTGGAATATATATATATATATATATATATATATATATATATATATATATATATATATATATATATATATATCTGCATTTTTGAAGGAAGATAGGTAACAAGAATTAGGAAAGACAGAAGGAGGAAGAGATTTCCAAAGTCTGGAGGTGGATGGAAGAAGCAGTCGCTGCACCGACCAACCTGCAAGCTACAAATCACCACACAGTATCTGTGAGACGATGCCGCTTGTTGAATGTTATGTAGCCTCGGCAGAGGGGGAGGGATGCAATTCGCCAACTCATCAGAGCAGCGATGGAAGTAGTAGTGATAGAAAAGAAATAGATGATACCTAGACTTATGGCGAAGAGAAAGAGAATCTTAATTAAAGGTAAGAGAAGGGTCATTGATGAGTCTGACTGCCTTAGATTCGACTCTATCAAGAAAATAAGTACTAGAAGAAGCGCATCCCAGATAAGGAGCAGTATTCTTAGCAGGGACGGATACATCCTTTATAGACTTTAAGTACTTAGAGGGAGGAAAAGTGATGGCAAAAACGAAACATAATCCCCATTTTTTTTTATGTAGATTTAGAAATTTGGATTATGTGTCGCCTCCAAGACAAGTTAGAGGCTATCTGGATTCCTAAAATGTTCAAGATATTGATGGTTCTGAATTTTGTGAACAAAAACGTATATAATATAAGCAATATTGGTTTCTGCCCCCAGCAATCCCAATTTTTTGAGAGCTGGGGTGATGTGGTCATATTTTCTTATTCCTCCCAGAGCTACTCTACATGCAAAATTTAAAGGATTCTGTACTCAGATTATCTGAGTCATATTAGTAGCTCACCATACTGTTGAGCAATAAGTAATATGACTAAAACAAGCAAAGAGCAAGAGATTTGTTGAAATATAAGTGTAATTTTTAACATAGCAACCAGTCCAATGCATTTCGAGACTTCCAGTGGAAAAGAAAATAAGAAAAATAGGGAAATATCTAATATTAGTTTCTCTGCGGTGTAAACTTTACTAATTGTGAGGAAGAAGTCGTCTTCCACACTGGGAGTTTTGGTCTAGTGATGAAACAACACCCGGAGCTTCAAATATTGGGTGTCAGAGTCATATTCTTATCATTCAGTAATATATAAGCTTCCGTATTGTAGCATTGAAAGAAAGAATGAGAAAAAGTGAGAATAAGACAGAGAGATAGACATGATACAGATAGACAGAAGGATAAATAAATAAATAAAAATAGATTGAGAGAGAGAGAGAGAGAGAGAGAGAGAGAGAGAGAGAGAGAGAGAGAGAGAGAGAGAGAGAGAGAGAGAGAGAGAGAGAGATCTTACTAAAAATAACCAGAAGTCACATCAATGTGTTTAATTCAATAAAACCTTTTGGTAAAGAGTCTCTCTCTCTCTCTCTCTCTCTCTCTCTCTCTCTCTCTCTCTCTCTCTCTCTCTCTCTCTCTCTCTCTCTCTCTCTCTCTCTCTCTCCTCTCCCTCTCTCTCTCTCTCTCTCTCTCTCTCTCTCTCTCTCTATGATTATCGCCATTTCCTTAAGCTTCTTCCAAGCCAAAAGCAGAGTCCATTAGGTCCTCTATCTAGTAATTACCGAATCCTGAACCAGTATCCAACAACATGCTATTATGTCATTACATATAATGTTACTCGTGTTATCCAACTAAATGACTCATTCACAACATCTGTCTTAAAGAGAGAGAGAGAGAGAGAGAGAGAGAGAGAGAGAGAGAGAGGAGAGAGAGAGAGAGAGAGAGAGAGAGAGAGAGAGAGAGAGAGAGAGAGAGAGAGAGAGAGAGAGAGAGAATTGTTACGGAATGACAATGGAAGTTAAATTTCAAATTTTCTGGTATACTGTAATTATAAGAGTAGAAGAAATGACCCGCATCAGTACCTGAGAGTTTCAAGGCACCATGTCGTCACCTCTAAAATAATATCTTCCTAACTCAAACTTATATTTCATCAAATTGCAGGAAAAAGCTCGATTTTATAATGATCCTGTGCCACCAATGACCTCCTCATCTACTGGCATTGAGTGAATTTACTATGTTAGTATGGCATAGTAGCAAGTAAGCACCACTATCATCTCTTGATTCTTCCCCCCCCCCCTATAGGAATCTGATGATGCCATTCTGTGCAAAATATTATAGAGAGATTGTTAAAATTTTTAATTCATTCCCCCAAGAGAGGAAAAGCAATAAAATATTCATTTAAGAATCACCCACAATAGAGAATAACACTTATTTTGGCGATCAACCTATCGAAAAATGACCTTTACAATATCTTTGGTGGTCACGGAAGAACTGTTTGGGGGGGGGGGGAATCGATATTCACATAGGATAAGTTTCTGAATCATATAAGCAGAAAAAAAAATAAAATCACAGTGACTACATATATTAAATACAAATGAAGTAAAGTAATGTGCATTTGGCATTTTCAAAGTAATCTACAAAACTGCATTTGTCTTGATTTGCACAAGTGAAAAGGAATGATATGGTAAATATTAAAATATATAAAACAAATACACATTAATGCATCATCGATTATCACAAAGAATTCTACGAATCAAACTCAAAAATTCTGATGATATTCATACAAGTATCCAGTGAACACGGGGGATTCTGGTAGGAGAGATCCATCTAGAAACTTAGTGATTAGGTCTCTAAATGTGCGAAGTTGTGGTGTAAGAGAAAGTAAAAGGGAAGAGATAGGGAGTACGTTAGTAAAGATAAAGATGAATGTGCTTGCACTGAGTGAAACTAATTATAAGGGAATTGTGAGGTGACATATGGGAGTGTGGTAGGTAGGGTATCTGGAGTTGAGAGAGGGCGAGGAAGAGAGGGAGTGGCTCTGTTGGCGAGTGAAGAGATAAATAAGTGTGTGGTGGAATGAAAGGAAGTATCATTTCGAATAATAGTGGCTAAAATGGACTGAGATGGTTGTTCTGGGCATTTGTGAGCGCCTATGGCCCTGGTAGTGAAAGAAGTGAGGAAAAAAGAGCAGAATTAATGATGAAATTGAACGAGTGTGTGGAAGACTTTGGAATTAATGTGAATGTGGTGTTGATGGGATATTTGAATACTAGAGTTGGGAATAAGCCAGTGGATAGTGTAATTGGGAAGTATGGAGCAGCTGGTAGGAATGGGTGGAGAGAAAATGATAGAAACGTGTACTGAGGGAGAGATGTTGATTACCAATACTGTATTTTGAAAGAAGGATGTGTACAAGTATACATCTGTCAGAGTATAATATGGTAGAGTAGTTGACAGAGCATTAATGGATTATGTTGTAATGGACAAGAGGGTGAATATTGGAAGGAAGAGTAATGGTTGGAAATGTACTGAGAGGAGCTATTGGTGATATCTAATCGTTATTTAGTGGAAAGTAGAATGAGAGTAGGAGAAAAGGGGAGAAAAAGCAGAGAGGAAGAGAGGCGCTAAAAGGAGTGAACTGAATAGGAAAGAGATAGATTGTGAACAAGGCTAGTATGAGGAGTGTGTGGATTGGAGTGAAAGAGAAAGTGGAGAAGGGAATGGAAAAATAAGAATGGAGGTATATCAAGGAAGTAGTAATGTAGTGTGCAGAGGCAGTGAAGGAAAGGTAATGAATGGTGGGATGAGGGGATGAGTGCAGTAGTGGATGAAAAGAAGCAGGCTTTTGAGGTATGGTTGCAGATAGGTAATGTAGAGGCATATGAAAGGTATTGTACACAAAGGAGTTTAGCGAAGCATCTGGTGAAGGAGGCAAAGAGAGAAGCGGATGAGAAGTGGAGTAAATGCTTGGCTGAGTATTTTGAAAGGAATGGAAAGATGTTTGGAAAGAAGTGAATAGATTGTAGAAAGTTGAGTCTAGTAGGTAGTAAGGGGTGAAAGGAGCAGATGGGCAATTGGTAGTAGATGAAATAAAAGGAAATGTTAAAAGAAGAATATGAAAGAAAGGCAGGCATTGTGGTTGAGGGAAACGAATTGAGAATGTCAGTGCAAGGTGAAGAGAATGATAAGAAAATAGCAAAAGAGGAGGAAAAACTGACATTTAAAACACTGAAAGCAAGAAAAACACCAGGGTTAGATGGGTGGTAAGTAGAATGCTTGTCAAAATATAGGGAGGCATTAGTAGAATGGATGGTTAGGTTGTTGAATGTATCTTTCAGCAAAGGAAGGGTTCCAGTTGATTGTAGGAGTACAAGTGTACTTCCACTTTATGAAGAGAATGGATATAAGTATGAACGTAGTAGATTTAGAGGAATTAGTATGCTGAGTGTAGTTGGTAAGGTATATGGATGAGAACTAGGAGAGGTACAGAGAGATTGATTAGGGAAAACACTGTGGGTTCAGGAGAGGAAGTGGAGGCGTGGATCAGGTATTTGTAGTAAGACAGACGTGTGAGAAGTTCTTAGAGAAAAGTAGAGACTTTCTGTTTTTTTATGGATTAAAGAAAGCATATGACAGGGGACTGAGAGGCGTTGTGGAGTGTGTTGCGTCTGTATGGAATAGTGGAACCTTCTTGAATGCAGTAAAGAGTTTTTACATGAATTGTTGAGCATGTGTAAGAGTCGGGAATGTTGTGAGTGATTGGTTTGAGGTGAATTTAGGGTTATATCAAGGTTATGTAATGTTGCCATGGTTGTTTAATGAGTACATGGATGGAATTGAAAGGGAAGTAAATGGAAGCGTATTGGACAGAAGCTTGGAATTAATGGGTGAGTATTGGAAGTTCTGGAAAGTGAATCAGTTGCTATTTACAGATGGCACAGCACCGGTAGCTGTTGCTGAGAATGAACTGAATCATTTGGGTTACTGAGATTTGTGAAAGGAAGTTGCGGGTGAATATTGGTAAAAGTAAGGTCATGAGATGCACGAGGAGTATTGTTGTTGGCAGACTGAATGTAAGAGTGACTGGGGAGTTGCTTGAAGAAGTTGAGGGTTTTAAGTATCTGGGATTGTACATAGCAAGAAATGGATGATTGGATGGCAAGGTTAGTCATAGAGTGAAGGAAGCGAGTTAATGTCTAGGTGAGTTGAAAAGTATGATGAGGAATAAGTAGTAGGAATGAATGAAAAGAAAAGGATATATAATGATGTGATTGTGCCATCAGCATTGTATGGAGCAGAGACTTGCAATGCAAGAGAGGATGAAGAGAATAAATTAAATGCAATAGAGATGAGGTGTTTAAGAAGTATGATGTGGTGAATCAAGAATAGATAGAGTAATAAATGAGGAGGTAATGCAGAGATTGGGTGTTGGAAGAAAGTTGTCAGATAGATTAGATAAGAGAGTATTGAGTTAATTTGCACACAAGAAAAGGATTTAAATTGAACTACTAGGAAAGAGAGTGTGGAGTGCAGAAGTTGTTGGAGTAAGGCAAAAAGGAAAACCTAGACGGAGATGGATGGATGGGGTGAAAAGGGCACATGGTATGTCAGTGGAACAGGGAAGAGAACGTGCAAGGGATAGGAGTGAGTGGAGGAAGATTGTGTATAGGTGATGTGGACCAAAGAGATTTCTCACACTTGCTAGTACAGTGACTGTGTTGGACGGATTTGAGGGGAGTCGCCATGTGTTGAAGCAGTGGGGGTAAGCCAGCTGCGGCTGTCGGGTTTAATTGTCGAATATCCTTGAACGCACCTTGTGGGTGACCAAAGCAGGGTAGAAGGGGGAACGTGGTAAATATTTATCCCATAGGAGCAAAGAGGAGTGGTTGAGGTATGTATGAATCGTGGTGAATGCGTGCTCTTTGGCTCAGCCACTCCCTTACTAGAGGGAATAGGGCCATGTATATATAATATATATATATATATATAATATATAATATAATTATATATATTATTATTATTAAATTATTATTATTATTATTATTATTATTATTATTATTATTATTATTATTATTATTATTATTATTATTATTATTATTATTATTATTATTATTATTATTATTATTTCTTATCTTTTTATTGTCAATTATTGATTTTATTTCCCCTTGCTGCCAGTTTGTGGGGATTATCAACTGACCCCGGCTGGTAATTAAGATTGATATCTCTTAATCCCTTTTAAATTCCTTTGTGGACAGGGTTTTCTCCTTCTTTTGATATGTTCTTGTTTGCGAGCTGTGTTTCTTGTCATTGTACTTTGAGAAAGTAGCCAGATAAGGTCACGAAATTAATAAGTACTTCATATATATTTCCGTTGTTTTCTTTATTGGGATTTTCCTACCATTTTAGACTGTATGTTAACAGTTCAGTGTTATTAATATATATATATATATATATATATATATATATATATATATATATATATATATATATATATATATATATATATATATATATATTATTTATCTTTCTTTATCTACCTTGGCTGTTTCCCCCTTTAATTGGGGGGTAGCCGACATCAAGAAAGGAAAACAATAAGGGGATTACTTTGCTCTATGGCCAATGACGAGGGAGCTAGCGACCGTTCAGATGGCACTGCTGGAGTGCCACAGCCCATCCTCCCGGCTCTTCCACAACCTGTGTCGCTTCACAACTGCCAACTCCTCCTACTGCCCCTACCACAGGGCTACCTCTGTAAGATGCAGCCCCGTGGTAACAGCAGATGCCCATCATATATATATATATATATATATATATATATATATATATATATATATATATATATATATATAATATATATATATATATATATATATATATATACAAACACATATATATACACATATACATAAATACATACATATATGTATATATATATATATATATATATATATATATATATATATATATATATATATATATAATATATATAAATATATATATATATATATATATATATATATATAATATATATATATATATAATATATATATATATATATATATATATATATATATATATATAATATATATATATATATATATATATATATATATAGTATATATATATATATATATATATATATATATATATATTATATATATATATATATATATATATATATATATATATATATATATATATATATATAAATATATAAGAACATAAGAACATAAGAATAGAGGACACTGCAACATACCTACTGGCACACACGAGGCAGCTCCATTTTTGAATTGTATTTTCAGCATGTCTAACCTATTCTATTCTACTCTACTTATTTATTCTGTTTTTCTTTTTATGATTTTTCTAATAAGCACTAACCTATTCATACCCACCCTACCTCTGTCATATGTCTATCTAATCTACATTTGAAGGTGTCTAAGGTATTGGCATTTACTATCCTACTAGGAAGCTTGTTCCATGCATCAGCTACTCTATTACCAAACCAATTTTTACCAATTTCCCTTCTGAACCTAAATTTATCAAGCTTAAATCCATTATTACGAGTTCTGGTTTGATCATGAATTTTTAAAACTTTATTAATATCTCCCTTGTTAATCCCTTTAAACCATTTATACACTTCAATCATATCCCCCCTAACTCTTCGCCTCTCTAGAGAATGTAGATTAAGTTTTTTTAATCTGTCCTCATATGGTAGATTTCTGATATTGTGTATCATCTTGGTCATTCTTCGTTGCACTCTCTCCAAGGATTCAATTTCCATTCTATAATAGGGTGACCAGAATTGCACAGCATAATCTAAATGGGGCCTAACTAATGCAAGATAGAGCTGCAAAATAACTTTTTCCGTCCTATTGCTGACGCTTCTTGAGATAAATCCTAAAATTCTGTTTGCTTTATTTCTGACTGCTGTGCATTGCTCTCTTGGCTTAAGACTACTACTCACAAGAACTCCCAAATCCCTTTCACACTGAGAACTCATGATTTCATGGTTATTTAGCTTATAACTAGTATTGTCTTTTATAGTACCCATTTTAACTACTTTACATTTTTCAACATTAAATTCCATTTGCCATTTGTCCGACCATTCAGATAATCTATTTAGATCTTCCTGTAAAGCATGAATGTCTTCTTTTCCATTTATAGTTCTACCTATTTTAGTGTCGTCTGCGAATTTACTTAGGTTACTACTGATATCCGAATCCAGATCATTTAGATATACGATGAATAATAGAGGACCCAGTACCGAGCCTTGTGGTACCCCGCTTGTAACCGAGCCCCACTCTGATTTCTCTCCATTTATGCAAACCCTCTGTTTTCTGTCTTTTAACCATTGTTTGATCCATCTGAGCACAGCTCCTCCTATACCATGAGCTTCCAGCTTTTTAACTAATCTTTTGTGAGGAACTCTATCAAAAGCTTTGCTAAAATCTAGATATATTGTATCATATTCTTTGCCACAATCTACTGCCTCGTAAACTTCTGAATAAAAAGACAGTAAGTTTGTAAGGCACGAAAAACCCTTAAGAAACCCGTGTTGTGAAAGTTTTATCAGTCTGTGTAATTCTAGATGTGCCCTTATTTTATTTGCAATTATGGATTCTAGAATCTTACCCACTGTTGACGTTAAACTTACCGGCCTATAATTATTCTTTTTAACACGTTCTCCTTTTTTAAATATTGGTACCACATCTGCCAATTTCCACTCCATGGGTACCGATCCTAATTTTATTGAATTATTAAATAATGCAGTTAGAGGACAACTAAGCTCTTCCTTGCATTCCTTTAATATTCTAGCATATATTCCATCAGGTCCCGGAGATTTATGAGCCTTTAATTTATCTATTTCTTTTATTACCTCCTCTCTCGTAATATTTATTGAACTAAGTATATTATCGGGACTGTCTCTGTAAATGGATTCTACTTCCGGAATATTTTCCAAGTTTTCATTTGTAAATACAGATAAGAAATAATCATTTAAACATGTACACATCACTTTATCGCCATCTGTGATATGGCCATTAGCTACTTCAATTGGTCCGACTTTTTCCTTAAATTTTGTTTGATAATGTTGATAAAACCCTTTAGGATTTTCTTTAGCTTCTCCTGCTATTCTAACTTCGTATTTTCTTTTCGACTCTCTAACTATCTTTTTAACTTCCCTGTTTAACTGTATATATTGCTGCCTCACCTGCTCTTCACCTCTTTTTAGTTTCCTGTATATTCCTCTTTTAATACCTATAAGATTCTTTATTCTATTGTTCATCCATTTAGGGTCATTTTTTCTTGATCTGCAATGTTTCATGGGAATATAGTCTCTCTGACTATTCTTAAGAGTCATGACAAAATTGTTATATTCCTCATCCAAATTTATATTAACTGACGGGCTGCTGTTCTTTCCTGTGAGAGAATTTAATGTATTGATCTTATCTTGTGATAATCCTTGGCATGTGGTACCCAAATTTCGGGGTAATCCGCTACCTGCGACCTGACCTGCTGGATTAACTACCCACATCTGTACCCCAGAAATCCCTTCCCATACCTCATTAGATAATTTAGTTTTTAAGCCCTCAAAATCTCCTGCTCTAAAGTTTGGAACAATATTCTTATTTTCCTTTATAGTTTCCTTGAAAATTATGTTAAATCTAATGGAATCATGGTCACTGTTGCCCAATTTTTCACCAACTTCTAAATTTGTAACCATATTCTCTCTATTACTAAGAACTAAATCTAGTGTATTCACCCCCCGTGTTGCTTCATGTACATGCTGAGAAAGGAAATTGTCTTCTACTACTTCCAAAAACTCCTTAGAGCTACTATCACCTGTTATGGTTTCCCAGTTAATATGTCTAAAATTAAAATCGCCTACAATGCAAACTCTATTTGACCTGCTCACTTTAGAAATTTCATCGTATATAACTTGCGACTCTATATTATCTAGATCAGGTGGTCTGTAGACTACTCCTACAACTAGACTTTCTATATTATTTTTAATTTCAACCCATAAGGTTTCTGAATTTAGATTTGTCTTAATTCCAGACTTAATGCAGCTTCTGAGGCTATCTTTAATATACATAATTACCCCTCCCCCTCTTTTATCTGCACTACGATCAGCATTATAAAGTTTATATCCTGTAATTATGTACTCAGCTTTAAGGTGTTTGCTCTCTAATTTAATCCAACTTTCACTAATGCATATTATATCCGGTCTCTCACTACATACTATGGCTCTCAGTTCTTCTATCTTGTTACCTAAACTACGGCTATTTGTATAATATACTTTTAAACTTTCTCTAGCTTCACCCTTCTTGTGGCTATATATATATATATATATATATATATATATATATATATATATATATATATATATATATATATATATATATATATATATATATATATATATATATATATATATAAGCCAAAATTCAACTTTAAGTTGAGGCAAAATTATCTGTGAGCTGGCCGTTTAATAAGCAAGTAAAATGAGTAATTAGAGGGAAATACAAATTGCCCCCTCCCCCGCTCCCAGATTTCTCTCATTTGCAGTGACAAATGGTTGAAAAAATAATTATTCCCTAATGCTTGACATTGCCAGATTTTCACATGTCCAATGGGAATACGCTCATATACAGAAAATTCACACTTTCATCTGCTCTCAGATTTTTCCCATTTTCAGTGATAAAAGGCGGGATAATATAAAAGCCGCGCTGTCTCCTGTTAACAAACATTCTTTTTCATACAGATGAGATCGGGGTAATCTGTATTTACAGTTTTCTAACTTCTGTTTATAGTAAATGAGAAACACAGATAAACTTGAGATATTACTGTTTTTCTGTTTTCACAACTTTTAGTCACCCGGAAGAGGATAAAAACCCGTAAAGAAGAAATATTTGAGATTATTATTTATCCAGCCTCGACTCACAGTACGTTATATTTTTCTTAAAAGGTAATCAAAACGAATATTTTACTTTTCCAGTCTGAAGTCACTATGATTAAAAAAAAAAAAAAGAATTTGGAGCTCGACTCACAGTACGTAATATTTTTCTTAAAGGGTGAATAAAACGGATATTTTACTTTTCCAGTCTGAAGTCACTAAGATTAAAAAAAGAATTTGGAGCTCTATAGAGTTCCAAATTCCTTTTTTTTAATCTTAGTGCCTTCAGACTGGAAAAGAAAAATATCCGTTTTGATCAACTTTTAAGAAAAATATTACGTACTGTGAGTCGAGGCGGGATAAATAGTAATCTCAGATTGTTCTTCTTTTCGGGTTTTTATCCTCTTCTGGGTGACTAAAAGTTGTGAAGACAGAAAAACCGTAATATCTCAAGTTTATCTGTGTTTCTCATTTACTATAAACAGAGGTTAGAAAACTGCGAATATGTAAAGGGCTAAACAGACGATCAATATTACTGACAGTATTTCCCTGTACTGTCATTATTACTGTCGGTGTGTCCATCATATGGACGTAGTAGTTCACACCAATAGAATAGTGTCAGTATTTTTAATGACAGTAATAATGATCGTCTGTAACCCCCTGAAGGCTTCTTGTTCAGTAACGTAATTACAGTTATAAGGGAATTGAAAAAAATATACAAACTGAATCCTACTTTTCTCATTTTTATCGTTTCTTGTGGCGAGAAGATAAAAAAAAAAAGTCTGTAGCGTCAAGTTTGCCTCTAATATTCTCATTCTCAGTCACCGTGGCTCAAGCGGTAGCGTCCGCGACTCTGAGGCGTCAGGTCGAGGGTTCGCGCCCCGTCACGGTCTGAGGCTAGCAAGGGCATGCATTCAGGGTAACGATTACATCTGCCAAAACAAGTCCTTCGCCAGAAGGCAACCGTCCTAGCCCTTAGTAGAAAAGGGAATCCGTGACGTAAAACCGGAACAACAACATTCTCATTCTCGGTGAGTGGCAGATTGCGAAGTTGTATATTTAATACAAGATTAGACACCGTATCGACAGATATCATATAACTAAACACTCTTAAGTTTATCACAATCTAGATCACTGTCTTCACACAAAAGGGAATAATGTAAAATCAAATTAAAATGATCGATGTGATGTTCGGGCGCCTTCAATTTAATAAAATTAGTAAATAAATGCTCTCTCTCTTTCGCTATCTACCCATCTATCTCTCTATCTATCTATCTATCTATCTGTCAATATATGAAACAACACACACACACACACACACACACACATGAAAATGAGAGAGATCTAGGAGTAAACATACTGGCAGATTTGTCTCCAGAAATACATATAAATGGCGTAGTAAGGGCAGCATATGCATTCTTATCAAATGTAAGGGTAGCCTTCAGGCACATGGACAAGGAAATGTTCAGAAATATTTATGTAACCTATGTGAGGCCAAAACTCGAATATGCAGCCCCCTTTTGGAATCCGCACTTGAAAAAGCACATAGCTAAGCTTGAAAAAGTTCAAAGACATGCCACGAAACTGGTGCCAGAAATACGCAATCTCGGTTATGATGAGAGGCTGAGGGAATTAGACTTGCCATCACTCGAAGCTAGAAGAGTAAGGGGGGATATGGTGACAGTCTTTAAATTCCTTCATGGTTATGATAGAGTGGATAGGGATCGATATTTCGATATGGCTGGCTCTAGAACTAGAGGTCATAGTTTGAAGCTTCGTAAGAAAACTTCTTTGCAGGATGTAAGGAAATACTTTTTCAGTGTAAGAGTAGTTGATAATTGGAATTGGCTAAGCGAGGAGGTAGTTAATGCTATCTCAATCCATAGTTTTAAGGACAGGTACGATAAGTATCACTAAGTCTAAAATGGAACCGATCAGGAGACGGGAAGATACGAGCTTTGGGCTCTTTCCCGTAAACACAATTAGGTAATCACACACACACACACACACACACACACACACACACACACACACACACACACACACACACACACACACACACACACCCACACCCACACACACACACCTAAACTAGTTTAGTCAGATAACCATACACTAATTCAAAGCACAAAGTAATTGAAACTAGTATATCTAGGTATTACAGCAATATCCCCCTCCCCGATCTCAGCAGGGTAAATTAACTTACGTTTGATTTGGACTGGTTAGGTTAGGTTAGGTTACGTTTGGATATTGGGAGAGGAGCTTATTGTCCACTAGGGGTGTTTTCCTTGTCTTCTTTATTAAACATCCAGATCATTTAACATTTGACAAGTTAACATTATACGTAATGATATCGCTGCCATACTTCAAATTCATCAGTGTGCAAACATCCTTCTATTACGTACGCACTTACGTATTCTGCCCAATCCGTATGCTGATGCGCAGTGAATAATTTAACATTCCCATGTAAGAACGTGCAATACTTAACACTTTATGTATACTAATAAAAAAAATACTGATAGTATTATAAATAAACTGCTTTAAATGGGTCTAAACAGGTCTATCTAACATTCATATAGTTAACATTACATTCATCACACAAGAAACAGCTGTAATTCGAACCCATTATAGCGCTCAAGTAAACTATCATGCACACAAGTAACACGTACATTCTGCGCTGTTTCGATGCGCAGGCACAAGCGGCCAAAATATCTCTTCATAAAAAAATTGAGACTCCGCCTTTTCTCCTCTATTTCTGTATCTCTCTTAAATGACGAAATACATTCAACCTCTGTACAGAAAAAACATCAAGAGCTGAATTTTCCATGTGAGAATGGTAGTATCTAGACAAGCTTTCATCTAATTACTTTAATGAGGGGGTCCTCAATCCATTATACTGAAAACTTACGAAGCGTTCAAAATGGTAATTAAAAAATTTTCGGTTGAATTAATAACTAATTAACATGTTCTTTGGTTGAGCCTTCATAAAAAAAAGGATTTTTTTTTTTTAAAGATGGAGAATATTTTCTGGATTAATGGTCTTTTTTTTATAGACAGCTTAATATTTTGAGCTTAGGCTTAAAGTATATTAACATGCTTTTCAGGTTAACCCCTTATGATCTTTCCTTAAAAACTGAATTTCTATTATATAATCTTTAAAGTTTTTCTGTTGTTTATTTATTCAATTGGTAATTAATGCATTCATTTATAAATTTATTTTTAAGTAAAATGTGGTATTTTCTATCTGGTTTTAACTATTTAACATTTTCTTTAGCTAAACTTTGACTTTTTAAGATCAGTTATTATAACTTACATCCAAATTATTAAATTGTAAATTGTCATAGTTTTAATAAGTAAGCGTTTTTTTAGGCTAAACAGTTATAAAAAAAAAATCGGGTAAATAACCTCTTTAAGTGGGGCTACAAGTTTTTTTTTTTTTTTTACACATTTTAGAATTTTGATTTGACGAGTTAACGTGCTTTTAAGCTAAGCATTCCTGAAAATGATTTTTTTTTCTAAAGAAATAACTATATCTTTTTCTTTTCTTTATGAAGGCATATTTTCATAAAATTATTGATATACCTCTGGAACTTGTATATTCAATAAATCAAGCTTTTCTTCTCTTTACAAATTCTCATAATTTATTGCATTTATTGTCTAAATAAGTTCCGCAAAGTCGTAAAGTAGATTTTAAAACTTTCATGGGGCATTCAAGAAAATGGTATGTTTAAGAAAGGCTTTTATAAGCATTTTAATGACTTCTAAGAAATTTAGCTAGTAAATTAATATATACATTTATGTGAAGAATTAAAATTTAAAGCCTGATATTATTATTAAATTTAAGTTAAGACGTATAATCTGGCACTAGGTTCCATTGCCCAAACTTCCTGCTTATGGCTTTAAGTGGGGCTACAAGTTTTTTTTTTTTTTTTACACATTTTAGAATTTTGATTTGACGAGTTAACGTGCTTTTAAGCTAAGCATTCCTGAAAATGATTTTTTTTTCTAAAGAAATAACTATATCTTTTTCTTTTCTTTATGAAGGCATATTTTCATAAAATTATTGATATACCTCTGGAACTTGTATATTCAATAAATCAAGCTTTTCTTCTCTTTACAAATTCTCATAATTTATTGCATTTATTGTCTAAATAAGTTCCGAAAAGTCGTAAAGTAGATTTTAAAACTTTCATGGGGCATTCAAGAAAATGGTATGTTTAAGAAAGGCTTTTATAAGCATTTTAATGACTTCTAAGAAATTTAGCTAGTAAATTAATGTATACATTTATGTGAAGAATTAAAATTTAAAGCCTGATATTATTATTAAATTTAAGTTAAGACGTATAATCTGGCACTAGGTTCCATTGCCCAAACTTCCTGCTTATGGCTTTACCCCTTCTCTCTCTTCTTTGATTTCCAGTTTTCATTCTAATCGTTTTACATCTGTGGCCGTTGGCGGCGCAACATCTAGCTCATTCCTAGTTACCAGTGGTGTTCCACAGGGCCCTGTTCTTTCACCTACTCTTTTCCTTCTCTTCCTCGACGATTTTCTCCACTCCCCATCCCCTTCGCCTTAGTCGACAATAATAATCTGCATTCTTCCTCTGCCTTCTCTTTACAGCCTTCATCTACTACTCGTAATCAGTCTCGCATCACTCTTTCAACTCTTAACTCCGATTTACAGAGTATCTGAGTGGGGCACCCAAAAGTTTGTTATATTCATTGCTTCAAAGGCAGAGCTTCTGACTATCTCTTTATCTCCTTCTCCCCTTCTTATACCTACTGTCTTTGAAACTAACGATATTTACCCTCTTAATTCTATTACCATCAGGAGTGCAATAAGCCTTTAACTTGTCTTGAAGGAGTCACATAATTCAAATGTATAGTTCTGCATCAAAGAAATTGGAGATTCTATTTTGTTTTCGTCATTACTTTTCATCTTTTCAGTTGCTTATAATCTGTAAAGGTCTTACCTGTCCCTGCTTAAAATACTGCTTGCACTTCTGGGGTGCTTCTTCTTATACTTATCTCCTTGATAGGGTTGTGGCAAAGACAATGGGACTCATCAACGATCTTTTTCTTACTTCTAATTTTGATTCTTTCTCTTTGCCGCAAGATATTCCTTTCTCTTTTCTAACGTCACTGCCTCCATTGCTACTCTAATGAGTTGGCGAGGTGCATCCTTCCCCCACTGGTAAGGCCGTGTAACAATCGCCAAGCGACCTCGTCTCATAGGTAATGAATGAGAAGAGATATGTAGCTCGAAGAGTGGTCGGTGCAGCGATTGCTTCATCCCATTCACCTCCAGACTCTGGACTCTTTCCCTCCTTCTGTCTCCCCTAAGTATTATGACCTATTTTCCTTTAAAAAGCGGATCTATTTGTAATTTCAGGGCCTAATCCTGCCGTTTTTTAGGTCTTCATTACTTCGACTATTCGTTCCGCCTGTCCTTTTCCTATGTGTATCATTCACTTATATTTGCCTTGTCCTTAAACTTTTACTTTTCCTCATCTTAATAATTTCTTGGTTCCTGTGCTTGTTGTGAGCAATATTCTCTCCTGTCCCGGTGTCACACTCATACAAAAATAGAAAATATCTTCTTTTATATGATATATATCAGATAACTATAGAAGGCTAAGTTTTTAAAGTTAAATTTATAACTATCACTGCTAATATCATAGGAAAAAACTTAGTAATTTCTTGTGTGAAATTGGAATATATATATATATATATATATATATATATATATATATATATATATATATATATATATATATATATATATATATATATATATATATATATATATATATATATATATATATATATATATATATATATATATATATATATATATATATATATATATATATATATATATATATATATATATATATATATATATATATATATATATGTATATATATATATATGTGTGTGTGTGTGTGTGTGTGTGTGTGTGTGTGTGTGTGTGTGTGTGTGTGTGTGTGTGTGTGTGTGTGTGTGTGTGTGTGTGTGTGTGCTACATTTAAAACGGGAAATTAGTCAGAAAAGGTTTTGACTCGTCAAAAGCCGAAGTTACAATTATTGTAATTACCTTACTAACCTAACCTAACCTAATCTAACCTAACAAGGTAAGGTTAGGGTGCAACAGCCCACATATAGTGATGCTGAGTACAATAGTTATGAGTTCTGGTTTTGACTAGTCAAAGCCGTTCTGACTAATTTCCGGTTTTATCTGTAACATATACATATATAAGTACACAATCACAAACACACACGTACTGGCAGCTTTATTCAAGCTTTCAAATTTCTTCTTTCGCTCAAAATTATCTGGCTAAGTATCCTTCAAATAATACTTAATTCCACAAGTATTGTAAAAAATCTCCGGTTTTTTAAAGTAACATTTCAATGTAATATTTGGCGTCCGAACCACTATTCAGTTTTAAAAGGAATAAAATATACTACCTTATACATACATACATACATACATACATACATACATACATACATACATACATACATACATACATACATACATACATACATACATACATATGCAGCTATTTGTGCATGTGTACGTATATTTGCGCATGTGTCTGTGCGAGAGTCAGTCATTGCCCAAGTACAGTCACACGCTTAAAGTATTTAGAATCTCAAAGAGAACATTGATTTATAAAGCATCTCTAAATAATGCTTGAATAATTTATAAATATATATGAAAACATATTTAATTAAAATATGTTAAATTTGACCTTTCTGCACGAGAGAGAGAGAGAGAGAGAGAGAGAGAGAGAGAGAGAGAGAGAGAGAGAGAGAGAGAGAGAGAGAGAGAGAGAGAGAGAGAGGTAATTTCCCAAGACTTCTAATATTTTATAGTCAATGATTCTAAGTAATTTCGGAAAGAAATTTTGCCGACTTTACTGTCGTCGAGATATATTCGTTGGAAGGCATCTTTTTCATTAAATAGAATAAAGAACTTGCTTTAGCATTTTAGTAATAATGACGAATTTATTTACTTTATGAATAGATGTAACAACATTATTACAATATTACGGTGAACATATTTAAGCTCACCCCCAAAGAAGAAAAAAAAGACAAAATTTAATACACTGAATCACACAGGTCATTCGAAGGTCATGATGGAATTTCTTTCTATACGCAGCTAAGCAAACATATCTTATCAAATCACTAAGTATTTTTTCGTGTCAAAGTAATCTTCATTTGAATGGGCGTGGACACAAACAGGTTTCAGCTAGGGGAAAAAGGCTGTATGCCTTTCTAACACTTTGAGGCAGAATCTAACCCATGATAGTCAGGCTTGTCAATTCAAGACTCGCGCACTCCACCATTGAGCTACCACGGCTCCAGAGTAACACGTTAGTCAGGCTTGTCAATTCAAGACTCGCGCACTCCACCATTGAGCTACCACGGCTCTAGAGCAACACTTAAACGAGTTTCGCGCCATATATTATCCACCCATTCTACACAGCAGCAACTGTATAAAGTTTACGACAAAGTTTCCATTATTTTAAAGAATAAACTACTTTGCTAATTAAGTATTTTAATTAAAAGAACACTATTGCAAGTGTACAGAGTTGCTTTACGTGCATATATTAAACAGAAAATTAGTATGTCAAGTGTTCAGTGTTTTAAAATAGTTTGAAAATTTGCTTAACTGTCTTGAGTTCTATGAATATGAACTCAAATGAATTTTCTTTATTAGTGTGACGCCGGGACAGGCACAAACTTGTCCTCATCAATAATGGCCCTGGCATGAAGAAAGCTCCATGATGAAGGAAAAGAAAAAGGTCATGGACAAGGCAGAGATGAGGCAATGATACACTAAGGAAGAGGAAAGACCGAAAGAATATTCAGAGTACTGAGGACCTAGAGATATGTCAGGATTAGGCCCTGAGATAACGATAGATGCGTCTTTTTGAAGGATGATGGGTTATAAGAATTAGGAAAGACAGAAGGAGGAAGAGACTTCCAGAGTCTGGAGGTAGATGGGAAGAAGCAGTCGCTGCAGCGACCAATCCGCAAGCTACAAATCTCCACACAGTATCTGTGAGACGAGTTTGCTTGGCGAGTGTTACGTGGCCTCAGCATTGGGGGAGGGATGCAACTCCAACTCATCAGGACAGCAATGGAAGTAATAACGTTAGAAAAGAGAAAGGGTTGGCACCTTCCAGTGAAAAGAAAGCGAATCCAGATTAGCAGTTAGAGAAGGGTCATTAATGAATCTGGCTGTCTTAGATTCAACCCTACCAAGGAGATAACTCTAAGAAGAAACACCCCAGATGTGCGAGCAGTATTCTAAGCAGGGACGGATAAGACCTCTATATATTTTAAGTGACTGTAAAGACTTAAAGTAATGACAAAAACAAAACAGAACCCCCAATTTTTTGGATGCAATTTAAAGATTTGGATTATGTGATTCCTACTAATATGTTGATAAAATTAAGAGGGTAAATTTCGTAAGCTTCGAAGACATTAGGGCTATCAGGAGGAGAAGATAAGCAGATAGCCAGAAACTCTCTTGGAGGCATTAA
>JAXCGZ010009436.1:387500-392288 GCA_037179515.1 Halocaridina rubra
ATGATTTTAATATTTTTTTTTAATAATTCTAAATTCTCTTGACGAGTCATGCAGTGCCTGAAGTACATAGTCACATGCTTCATTTAACAGCTGCTTATGAAACACATGGGTCGCATGCTTTATGATGACATAACAATGTTACATTATCAGAGTGCTAAACAATTCCTTACATGCTGTTTGTATTTATCTATGTCAGATATTGACATTCTATACCATCAAACATACATATCCAGTGCTACCGCAGGGTTTTTACCCTCATGCATATGTATATTACAATCAAAGTCAATATTCATATACAAGGGGAAATGATCTAAAGCAACTTTGTCATAACCAGTACATAATGGGCTAATTAAAGCTTGATTTGATGTACTATTTAGTCCAGCCATGAAGTATTGTTATGAGCAGGACTAAGATATGTAAAGGAATCTATGGGCAGCACAACTTCGTCTGCAACAATGATAACTCCTGGGTAGATTATTTAAGTTCAGCCAAAATCTCCCCTTTATAGGATCCACATTTAAATCCTCAGTCATTATTGTTTTATAGATCTGATTGGACTGACAGAGAGCAGCAATTTCAGCTAAAATACTTCTATAATTACAAAATGAGTCAGGCTTATGTGAGTCATGAGGCAGATAAAGATTGAACATTGAAAATATCTGTAGCACCGTTATTCATTCAAAAAAAATCTTCAAGACAGACAGAAGTAATTTTAATATCAAGAGATTTCCTCCATTACACTTGCAACCCTCACCCCAGTAGGTCTCTCAGAAAAAGAACCCAGTTGACTAAGCTCACTTGGAACAGCAATGATATAGAATTCATCATTAAAAATAGGCAGAAAACTAATATCCTCCTTAGGCAGCATTATTTCTTGTAATAAAACAAGGTCGTTACTCTTAAGCATTAGCTACAACATCGACATTATTTCCTATGGAGTTACAGTTAAAGGAAACAGTTTTCAGATCATTAACTGGTTCCGCTATTATCATACTTCCTTTTAAACGAGGATGATAAAACTTTCTTATGACAAATTCATCAGGCCACAAATCAGGATTAATAACTATATCTCGATCGTCTAGACACAATTTATTTTTAAATGACCTACTTACTACCTTCTCTCTTCGACATCAAGTCGGTACATTCGTATACTTTAACTTTTAAAGCATTTCCACAGAATCCCAGCACGTCCTCAAGAGCTGACTGCAAATCACATCCACCAACGTACATGTCCATTTATTTTAGGGCCCCCTTCAAGGCACCAAAAGTGGATTTATTTATACCAACGATACCAGACCTTTTCTTCCTTATAACGGTGATCCATCTCGCCCGCAAACGTTTTATTTTCAATAGACACCCCTACACATGAGGGTGATGTAGACCCTGGCATAATCTCACGATCACTTCCTCTGCAGAACTGATTTTTTTGTAGACTTAACTATTCTTATTACCATTATTTTTCATTCATCTCTGCAATTTTAGCTTTCAAAGTTCCACTGGAGAGCTTCTCAAGGCTTAGCTCAAGCTAGGATGATAACGCTTCCGCAGCCGAAGATGCTCCATTCACATTGGACTGAGAAGGGGATCCCATAAACACTGACCTCCGACTGGCCATCCTATGTTCGTTCTCATCATCATTCACAAGTCCTGGTTCACAACATCAGCGAGGGACATCTTGGAGGTTGTACTTTAAATATCCTCTTTTAATCATGATATAAACTGGTTCTGCGTACATTCACGCTAAAGCAACAATCTGTTCCTCTTTTATAGTGATATAATCTTCTAATTTGTCTATTTTCTCTTTCTTAGACTCCTTTAAAGATTGAATATTTTGTTTTCAACCCGCTGTTTCATCTAGCAGAGAACTCAGAGTAGAAATTATCACTTCGAATCCAGATGCAGGAAGACAGAGACCTAGGGCCCGACTTCTTAAACAGTACAAACCTAGGATACCATATTGTTAGTTAGCTAGACACACGCAAATGGATTTCATAAACGCATCTGACGCGATTCTGTGTATGGCTAGGTTAGCTAGACACGCGCAAATTGATTTCATAAACGCATCTGACGCGGTTCTGTGTATGGCTAGGATCCCTTGCGGGATCCTAGCCATACACAGAACCGCGTCAGATGCGTTTATGAAATCCGGGATCCTAGCCATACACAGAACCGCGTCAGATGCGTTTATGAAATCCACTTTGCGCGTGTCTAGCTAACCTAGCCATACACAGAACCGCGTCAGATGCGTTTATGAAATCCATTTGCGTGTGTCTAGCTAACTAACAATATGGTATCCTAGGTTTGTACTGTTTAAGAAGTCGGGCCCTAGAGTTATCAGATACGAGTCGAGGGAGCATAATGTCCGATTCCTCGCATTTTCTAAATTGATAAAGAATATCGATCGGTTCATATAGAATACAATCATTTCGTCCTCCGTCTTACGGCTCTTTCACCCGCTTTCTCGCGCAGAAAATCATTACATGAGTATATATCTTGAGCACTATACAAAATACACAGACATTGACAACATACTCATGGCAGTGCACAAGTCTAGCACTCGAAATATAACACAATAGCGGATCAACAACCAAATGAGCCATTTAATTAGATATGGATTACTAAATCTGTCCTTATGACGAATTCAGGACGTAAGTATTACGTCACTGGAGAGATTTTCAGAGAGACTTGCGCATGCTCATTGACAACGATATTCTGTTTCACAAAGTCATTTAAAAAATTCGAAATTGCACAAAGCTGTGGAATGCTCTCTATATACCGTGATAGTCAATAGATGTTCATAGACACATCTATAGATAGATTGGCATGTATATAGATAGATAGATAGATAGACAGATATATATATATATATATATATATATATATATATATATATATATATATATATATATATATATATGTATATATATATATATATATATATATATATATATATATATATATATATATATATATATATATATATATATATATATATATATATATATATATATATATATATATATATATATATATATATATATATATATATATATATATATATATATATATATATATATATATATATATATATATATATAGAGAGAGAGAGAGAGAGAGAGAGAGAGAGAGAGAGAGAGAGAGAGAGAGAGAGAGAGAGAGAGAGAGAGAGAGAGAGAGTGACTGAGTTTTATACAATTTCGTTTCCTACTCTTCTTACATTATCAGAGGTAAGAGAAAAGGTCTTCAACTAGCAAACACATTATATAAAATAGGAAAAAAAAGTGACAGTGATGATTTCCCATTAGGAGAGAGAGAGAGGGGGGGGGATTGGGTCCTTATATTCGGGTGGAGGTGTTCCGTAACTCTCAGGTTACAGCTGCCAAACTCACCACACGTGACACTTTTGCATATTTTCTCAGTGAGTCTCCCGCAAATAATAATTCAGTCTCATCTAACCCATCGTTATAGTTTCCATGACTTGGAATCTCGAATGCTGAATTGCAATACACTTCAGTAATATGTATCAGGGAAACACAAATTAGATATTCTCAAACTAATGCAGTAATCTGATATGTAAAATTGCAATATGTAAAGAATTAATGTCGCCTAGGATTGTAAAATGATAAAATTGGCATATGCACAACCATAGGAGACGTGCTAAAAAGATAGCCCAATTAATTATATTCAAATACATCAGTTATATACATACATACATACAAAAATACATACATACATACATACACATATATAAAATCAATTAATTACATAATCAATAAATTACATATACAATTCATTGTACAGCCATTAATAGACAAAGGTGCAACAATAAAAAAAGCAAAGAAATTTTAAATAAAAAATGAAAGGAATTACATAAAAAGGCAAAGAAAATAATAAAAGGAAAGTAGCTGAAACAAATCAGCAAAGTATACTTATACATCAATAAACAAAAATTTGCTATATAACAAAGTTTTTACAGGCTTCCCCATTCATAATCCCTCTCTCCCTCACATCTCCATCCCTCTTTTTCAAACCCCCTTCACCCACTTCCTCCTTTCGAAAAGGTATTCGAGCTATTGAGATCTGCTTTACACAAACTTCGTCGAGCGATTTTGAAACTGTTGGAGAGCAGGATGATAGAAAATCGATGTGCAACATCTCCATTCCTGAATAAACTGTATTGAGAAGAGAGAGAGAGAGAGAGAGAGAGAGAGAGAGAGAGAGAGAGAGAGAGAGAGAGAGAGAGAGAGAGAGAGAGAGAGAGAGAGAGAGAGAGAGAGAGGAGAGAGATACATTAATAGATAGATAAAAAGATAGATAGCTAGATAGATAGATAGACAGATAGATAGACAGAAAGACAGATATAGCCAGATAGTTAGATAGAGAGATAGATACATGGACAGATAGATATACAGATGGATACAGAGATAGACAGATTGATAACTAGATAGACTTAGATTGGTACATGGCCATATATATAGATAGACAGACAGACAGGCAGAAAGATAAATAGATAGATAAGAACAGATAGATAGATAGATAGATAGATAGATAGATACGTGGACAGACAGATTGATAGATGGTTACATAGATAGACAGATAGATGAATAGATATAGTTAGACAGGTACATGGACAGACAGATGGATAGCTAGATGGACAACTAGGTAGGTAGAGGGATATATTGATAGATAGATGGATGGACAGTCAGATAGGTAGATGGATGGATAGATAGACAGATAAATATATGTATAGATAGAGTTAGACAGATAATTAAGTAGAGATAAATAGAT
>JAXCGZ010009437.1:5000-15000 GCA_037179515.1 Halocaridina rubra
CCAACCTCACTCATGGCTTCATTTTAGCATTTAATTCAATTCCCAATCTCATTCGGGTCATGAAATAACCAGAAAAGCACATTACATATTTGAAAACATGAATCATTTTTTACCCCGACAGGGACTTGAGCCTATGACTTATTATTACTAAGTCAGGGCGCTACCACTACACCACAGAAGGTTAAAAGGAATCCAACCTTATAGCTTATATCTGCTATACTTAGGAATGAACGCATTCTAACTGAATGCATCTATGTTCATATTACAGATTCTCCAACCTCACTTGTGGCTTCATTTTAGCATTTAATTCAATTCCCAATCTCATTTGGGCCATGAAATATCCAGATAAGCACATTATATATGTGAAAACGTGAATCATTTTTCACCCCGACCTGGACTCGAACCTAGGACTTATGATTACTAAGTCAAAGCGCTACCACTACACCACAGAAGGTTAAAAGGAATCCAATCTTATAGCTTCTATCTGCTATACTTAGGAATGAACGCATTCTAACTGAATGCCACTATGTTCATATTACTGATTCCCCAACCTCACTTGTGGCTTCATTTTAGCATTTAATTCAATTCCCAATCTCATTCGGGTCATGAAATAACCAGATAAGCACATTACATATTTGAAAACATGAATCATTTTTTACCCCGACAGGGACTCGAACCTAGGACTTATGATTACTAAGTCAGGGCGCAACCACTACACCACAGAAGGTTAAAAGGAATCCAACCTTATAGCTTATATCTGCTATACTTAGGAATGAACGCATTCTAACTGAATGCCACTATGTTCATATTACTGATTCCCCAACCTCACTTGTGGATTCATTATAGCTTTAAATTCAATTCCCAATCTCATTCGGGCCATGAAATAACCAGAGAAGCACATTACATATGTGAAAACATGAATCATTTTTTACCCCGACCGGGATTCGAACCGAGGACTTATGATTACTAAGTCAAGGCGCTACCACTACACCACAAAAGGTTAAAAGGAATCCAACCTTATAGCTTATATCTGCTATACTTAGGAATGAACGCATTCTAACTAAATGCCACTATGTTCGTATTACAGATTCCCCAACCTCACTCATGGCTTCATTTTAGCAATTAATTCAATTCCCAATCTCATTCGGGCCATGAAATAACCAGATAAACAAATTACATATGTGAAAACATGAATCATTTTGACTCGACCAGGACTCGAACCTAGGACTTATGATTAATAAGTCAAACTGCTACCACTACACAACAGAAGGTTAAAAGGAATTCAGCCTTGTAGCTTATATCTCCTATACTTAGGAATGAATGCATTCTAACTGAATGCCACTATGTTCATATTACAGATTCCTCAACCTCACTCGTGGCTTCATTTTAGCATTTAATTCAATTCCCAATCTCATTCGGGCCATGAAATAAATAGATTAGCACATTACATATGTGAAAACATGAACCATTTTTTACCCCGACCGGGACACGAACCTAGGACTTATGATTAGTAAGTCATGGCGCTACCACTACACCACAGAAGGTTAAAAGGAATCCAACCTTATAGCTTATATCTGCTATACTTAGGAATGAACGTAATCTAACTGAATGCCACTATGTTCATATTACATATTCCCCAACCTCACTCGTGGCTTCATTTTAGCATTTAATTCAATTCCCAATCTCATTCGGGCCATGAAATAACCAGATAAGCACATTACATATGTGAAAAAATGTAGCGGTAGCACTTTGACTTAGTAATCATAAGTCCTAGGTTCGAGTCCCAGTCGGGGTAAAAAATTATTCATGTTTTCACATATGTAATGTGCTTATCTGGTTATCTCATGACCCGAATGAGATTGGGAATTGAATTAAATGCTACAATGAAGCCATGAGTGAGGTTTGGGAATCTGTTATATGAACATAGTGGCATTCAGTTAGAATGCGTTCATTCCTAAGTATAGCAGATATAAGCTATAAGGTTGGATTCCTTTTAACCTTCTGTGGTGTAGTGGTAGCGCCTTGACTTAGTAATCATAAGTCCTAGGTTCGAATCCCGGTCGGGGTAAAATATGATTCATGTTTTCATATATGTAATGTGCTTATCTGGATATTTCTATGCCCGAATGAGATTGGGAATTGAATTAAATGCTAAAATGAAGCCACGAGTGAGGTTGGGGAATCTATAATATTAACATAGTGGTATTTAGTTAGAATGCGTTCATTCCTAAGTATAGCAGAGATAAGCTATAAGGTTGGATTCCTTTTAACCTTCTGTGGTGTAGTGGTAGCGCCTTGACTTAGTAAACATAAGTCCTAGGTTCGAGTCCCGGTCGGGGCAAAAAAAAATGATTCGTGATTCCACATATGTAATGTGCTTATCTGGTTATTTCATGGCCCGAATGAGATTGGGAAGTGAATTAAATGCTAAAATGAAGCTACGAGTGAGGTTGGGGAATCTGTAATTTGAACATAGTGGCATTCAGTTAGAATGCGTTCATTCCTAAGTATAGCAGATATAAGCTATAAGGTTGGATTCCTTTTAACCTTCTGTGGTGTAGTTGTAGCGCCTTGACTTAGTAATCATAAGTCCTAGGTTCGAGTCCCATTCTGGGTAAAAAATTCTTCATGTTTTCTCATATGTAATGTGCTTATCTGGTTATTTCATGGCCCGAATGAGATTGGGAATTGAATTAAATGCTAAAATGAAGCCACGACTGAGGTTGGGGAATCTGTAATATGAACATAGTGGCATTCAGTTAGAATGCGTTCATTCCTAAGTATAGCAGATATAAGCTATAAGGTTGGATTCCTTTTAACCTTCTGTGGTGTAGTGGTAGCGCCTTGACTTAGTAATCATAAATCCTAAGTTCGAGTCCCGGTCGGGGTAAAAATAATTCAAGTTTTCACATATGTAATGTGCTTATCTGGTTATTTCATGGCCCGAATGAGATTGGGAATTGAATTAAATGCTAAAAGGAAGCCACGAGTGAGGTTGGGGAATCTGTAATATGAACTTAGTGGCATTCAGTTAGAATGCGTTCATTCCTAAGTATAGCAGATATAAGCTATAAGGTTGGATTCCTTTTAACCTTCTGTGGTGTAGTGGTAGCGCCTTGACTTAGTAATCATAAGTCCTAGGTTCGAGTCCTCGTCGGGGTAAAAAAAATGATTCATGTTTTCACATATGTAATGTGCTTATCTGGTTATTTCATGACCAGAATGAGATTGGGAATTGAATTTATTGCTATAATGAAGCCACGAGTGCGGCTGGGGAATCTGTAATATGAACATAGTGGCATTCAGTTAGAATGCATTCATTCCTAAGTATAGCAGATATAAGCTAAAAGGTTGGATTCCTTTTAACCTTCTGTTGTGTAGTGGTAACGCCTTGACTTAGTAATCATAAGTCCTAGTTTCGAGTCCCGGTCGGGGTAAAAAATGATTCATGTTTTCACATATGGAATGTGCTTATCTGGTTATTTCATGGCCCGATTGAGATTGGGAATTGAATTAAATGCTAAAATGAAGCCACGAGTGAGGTTTGGGAATCTGTAATATGAACATAGTGGCATTCAGTTAGCATGCGTTCATTCCTAAGTATAGCAGATATAAGCTATAAGGTTGGATTCCTTTTAACCTTCTGTGGTGTAGTTGTAGCGCCTTGACATTTTAATCTTAAGTCCTAGGTCCGAGTCCCGGTTGGGGTAAAAAATGATTCATATATATATATATATATATATATATATATATATATATATATATATATATATATATATATATATATATATATATATATATATATATATATATATATATATATATATATATATAGTATATATATATGTATATATATATATATATATATATATATATATATATATATATATATATATATATATATATATATATATATATATATATATATATATATATATATATATATATATATATATATATATATATATATATAGTATATATATATATATATATATATATATATATATATATATATATATATATATATATATATATATATATATATATATATATATATATATATATATATAGATAGATAGATAGATTTATATATATATATATATTATATATATATATATATATATATATATATATATAGATAGATAGATAGATAGATAGATAGATAGATAGATAGATAGATAGATAGATAGACGTTTTCATGGGTATATAATGGAATACGATAATTGTAGTAAATGTTAAATTTTTCAAATGTCAGGTGATTTTTTTTTAGCCCCAGATTGCATAAACATGGCATGGATGCAAGAACTTTGCACTCAAAACCTAATATTTGCTATCATTATTATAGCTTATTCACTTATTTTTTTTTTCTTTGAGAAATCAGGAGACCTAGGTATATGAGATTAGTGTTGAAAATCACACATAATTTACCGACTAATGTAATATCACAACAGGCATATATACATAAGGTTTTTAAATGGAGACCGCTTGTCAAAAGTTGTGTAGGCACTAGTAATATAGATGGTTAGGTTGTTGAATGTATGTTTTAGAAAAGGGAGGGTTCAGATGATTGGAGGAGTGCATGTGTAGTTCTACTTTATAAAAAGTGAAAAGATATAAGTATCAGCGTAGTAATTTAAGAAGAATTAGTTTGTTAAGTGTAGTTGGAAAAGTGTATGCAAGAGTGTTAATCGAGAGAATTAGGAAAGATACTGAGAGATTGACTGGAGAAGAACAATATGAGTTCCGGAGAGGAAGATGTTTGGATCAGATATTTTTGGTAAGACAGGTGTGTGAGAATTCTTAGAGAAAAGAAAGGACAGTATTATCCTTTCTTTTTTTGGACTCAGAGAAAAAGAATGAAAAGGTTGATAGAGAGTTGTGCATGGAATAAGTGGAAGCTTGTTGAATGTGGTGAAGAGTTTTTACATGAATAGTAGAGAATAAGCTTTCACAATGGTAAAACTCATATTTTAGATTGTATTTTTCACTAATTATGGGAACAACAATAATTAAGTTTCCTAGTGAGGATTTGCTAAAGATACTATAAGTACAAGATGCAATGATGAGCAAAGCAAAGATAAAACTGTCACTCAAAATGCATGCATATTTTTCCACAATACTATATGTTGGAGAGAGGTAGAGACACTTTTGGGGCCTTTTATGGATTTAGAGAAAGCGTATGATGTTAGATAGACAGGGGTTGTGGAGGGTGTTGCGACTTTATGGAATAAGTGGAAGTTTGTTGAATGTGGCGAAGAGTTTTTACATGAAGAGTAGAGCATGCGTGAGAGTTTGAAATGGTATGAGTGATTGGTTTGAGGTAAATGTTGGGTTACATCTAGGTTGTGTAATGTTGCCATGGTTGCTTAATGTGTATATGGATGGAGTGGTAAGGGAAGTGAATGAAATACTATTAGACAGAGGCTTGGAACTAGTGGGTGAGGATGGAAGGTTGTGGAAATTGAGTCAGTTGCTATTTGAGGATGATACTGTACTGGTGTCACTGAAAATGAATTGTAGCATTTGGTGACTGAGTTCATTAGTGTGTGTGAAAGAAGGAAGTTGCTGGTGAATATTGGTAAAAGTAAAAGCATGAGATGCACGAGGAGTGTTAATGTTGGCAGATTGAATGTAGAAGTGAATGGGGAGTTGCTTGAAGAAGTTGAGAGTTTTAAGTATCTGGGGTCACTTGTATCAAGGATTGGACGAGTGGCTGTAGAGGTAAGTCACAGAGTGAAGCAAGATAGTAAATGTCTAGATGGTTTGAAAAGTGCAATGAAATAAAGATATTTGGGAATGAATGGAAAGAGAAGGATATACGAAGGTGTGATTGCACCAACAGCATTCTATAGAGCAGAGACTTGGAATGCAAGAGAGGATGAAAGGAACTAGTTGAATGTAATGCAGATGAGATGTTTGAGAAGTATGATTGGTGCATCTAGAATAGATATAGTAAGAAATGAGGATGTCAGTCAGAAAATGGTGTTGAAATGAAGCTGTCGGATAGATTAGATCAGAGAGAGCTGAGATTGTTTGAACACGTGGAAAGGATGAGTGATAAACAAATAGTGAAGAGAGTGTGGAGTGCAGAAGTGATTGGAGTTAGGTCAAGAGGAAGACCTAGAATGAGATGGATGGATGGCGTGAAAAGTGCATGTGGAATATCAGTGGAACAGAGAAGAGTGGGTGCAAGAGATAGGAATGATTGGAGGAAGATTGTGCATACATGACGCGGCTCGAAGGGATTTCTCACACATGCTAACTCAGCGAACTGTGATGAACGGTTGTGAGGGGAGTTGCCATGTCATGAAGCAGGGGATAAACCATCTGCGGCTGTCGGGTCTCATTGTAGAATATCATTGCCCGCCGACCTTTTGGGTGACCCAAGAAGGGTAGAGGGGGGAGACTTGGCAATCCTTTTTCCTCTAGGAGCTGAGAATAAGGATTGAGGTGTGTGTGGATCCATACATCACAGTTGCCACAACCACTTTCTCATACAAAACTTTCTTAACATTCATTTCCAACCCTCTATTCTTCATCACTCCTTTCAAAGCACGCAAGACTTTACATCCTTCCTTCACTCTGTGACACACATCTGCTTCCACTCCACCATCTGCAGCTATAACCGAGCCTAAGTACTTAAACTGATCAACTTCCTCAGGTGTCTCTCCATTAAACATAACATTCAATCCAGTACCATCCTCATTTCTTGTACACCTCATAACCTTACTCTTTCCCACATTCACTTGCAACTTCCTTCTCTCACACACCATTCCAAATTCTGACACTAACTGACACAGCTTCTCCTCTGAATCTGCCACCAACACAGTATCATCTGCAAACAGCATCTGGTTAGTACAGTGGTAACGCTCTGGCATCGCATTCGCGAGGTCGACAGATCGGTTCCTGCTCAGGACCGAGAGTTTAAGCTGTTTACTGGGAAGGTTACTCACTGTGGATGGGCACCACAGTGGGGGGGTTGGGGCTTGCCTTGGCTGACGTCCGGAGGAGCATCTCAGATGGATATCGAAACTGAAACACCAGCAAACTTTAACTTTAACTTTCATAACTGTAAACTCCCTACTGCCCCTACCACAAGGATACCTCTGTAAGATGCAGCCCCATGGTAACAGCAGATGCCTATCAGAGCTGCGTCACAATCGCTCACCACTCATTACTATTCCTAGCACGCTCACTTGCTTCCCTCACATCCATCTTACTATCATTTAGGGCTCTCCTTACTTCATCCATCCACCCAAACCTAGGCCTCCATCTAGCATTTCTCCAATCAACTCTCGCATCCATCACCTTTTTCAGCAGTCTTTCGTCATCCATCCTTTCCACATTGCCAAACCATCTCAGAATTTTCATATCTACTCTGGCTGCATTTTCTCTCCTCACACCCGTTCTTGCTCTCACCACTTCATTCCTAACCCTATCCAACCGAGATGCACCAATCATACTCCTCAGGCATTTCATCTCAAACACATTTAGTTTCCATCTCTCACTTACTTTCATACCCCATAACTCTGATCCATACATCACAGTTGCCACAACCACTTTCTCATACAAAACTTTCTTAACATTCATTTCCAACCCTCTATTCTTCATCACTCCATTCAAAGCACCCAACACTCTACATCCTTCATTCACTCTGTGACACACATCTGCTTCCACTCCACCATTTGCAGCTATAACCGAGACTAAATACTTAAACTGATCAACTTCCTCAGGTGTCTCTCCATTAAACATAACATTCAATCCAGCAACATCCTCATTTCTTGTACACCTCAGAACCTTACTCTTTCCCACATTCACTCGCAACTTCCTTCTCTCACACACCATTCCAAATTCTGACACTAACTGACACAGCTTCTCCTCTGAATCTGCCACCACCAGAGTACCATATGCAAACAGCATCTGATTCAGCTCCCACTTGTTATCATCCCCATCTACCATTCTCAAACCTCGATCATGCACTCGCTCATTCACCTCTCTTACGACTCAATCAATATACAAATTGAACAGCCATGGTGACATCACACATCCCTGTTTCAGTCCCACACTCACTGGAAACCACTCACTCACTTCATTCATTACCCTAACACAAGCTCTACTGCTCTAATAAAAATTCGCTGCATACAATAGTTTACCATCAATTCCATATAGCCTAAAAACATTCCACATTGCCTCTCTATCAACTCTATCATACGCTTTCTCCAGATCCAAAAATGCAAAATAGACATCATTACCCTTTGCTAAATATTTCTCACATGACTGCCTAACTGTAAAAATCTGATCTATACAACCTCTACCTCTAATAAATCCACTCTGCACTTCCACGATCACATTTTCTGTCTTATTCCTGATCCTATTAATCAGTATCCTACCATACACTTTTCCTAGCATACTCAACAAACTTATACCCCTAAAATTACTGCATTCATACACATCTCTCTTACTTTTGTATAGGGGCACTATACAAGCAATCACCCATTCCACTGGCACCATCGACAACATAAAGCATATATTAAACACTCTCACTAACCATTCCAATGCAGTCACACCCCCTTCTTTCTACATCTCCGCTCTAACACCATCCATTTCAGGTGCTTTACCTGCTTTCGTTTCATACAATGCGCTTTTCACCTCCTCTCTCGTAATCTCTCTCTCATTTTCATCTCCCATTACTGGCACTTGAACTCCCCCCACTGCCACTATAGCTGCCTCTCTATCTTCCTCAACATTCAGCAACCACTTAAAATATTCTGCCCATCTTTTCCTTGCATCGTTCCCTCTTAACATCAATCAGTCCATTCACATTTTTCACTGTCTCTTCCATCCTCGATCCACCCTTCCTTACTCTCTTCACTTCTTTCTAAAACTTCGTTTTAATCTCCTCATATGACTTACCAAAATCCTGTCCCCACCTAACAGTTGCCAACCTCTTCTCTTCCTCTACCTTCCGCTTGGTTTCCACATTTTTTTCCTTATATCTTTCATACTTCTCCCTAATTTTACACTGCAGCCATTCCTCAAAATCCCTCTTTTTCTCTTCCACCTTAATTTTCACCCCTTCATTCCACCACTCGATGCTCCTCCTCATGCCACCTCCAGCAAACCTCTTTCCACACACATCACTTGCTTGTCCCACAAAACATTGTTGCATCAACTCCCATTCCTCCTCTAACTCCCCAACTGCTCTCTCTTTCACCCTGGCATATGCCACTTTCAACCTGTCCTGATATTCCTGTCTCTTTTCTGGCTTTTTCAGCTCTTCCACCTTCACCACTTCCCTTCTACATTCCCACACTCTATATTCCCACTCCTTTGCTACTAACACTTTTGCTTCAACCAAAAAATGATCAGACATCCCAGCAGCCACACCCCTAAATGCATGCACATCTTTCACTTTACCAATCATGCTCTTTGCTACCAACATATAACCCATCAATGCTCTTTCTTTCACTTTTCCATTTGCCAATTTCATCCATGTATACTTCTTTATAAGTTTCTTCTTGAAAAAACTATTACCTATCACCAACACTTGCTCCACACACATATCTTACAGTCTCTCGCCACTCTCATTCTCACCTGTTACCCCATACTTTCCTAAAACACCTTCTACTTCTCCATCACCCATTCTGGCATTCAAGTCACCCAAAACAACTACATAGTTCCTTCTACTCAGACCATCCACACACCTACTTAACTCATTCCAGAATTCATCCCGCTCTTTCTCACTTCTCTCACATCCTGGCCAATACGCACTAACAAAAGCCCAACATTCCCTACCTATCCTAGCTCTCACCCACATCAGCCTAGATGACACTTCTTTCTATTCCATAACTTTATTTACCAGTCATTCACACAGCAATAATACCATACATTCTCTTGCTCTCCCCATCTCAACCCCAGACACCCTACCTATTACATCACCAAATGCCACTTCTTTTCCTTTCATCTTATTCTCACACAATGCCAATACTTCCATCCTTCT
>JAXCGZ010009437.1:32500-47500 GCA_037179515.1 Halocaridina rubra
TAATTATAATAATATGTTGGGGGCTATCTTCTTTCAGATCATTTATCATTTTAAGGATTAACATTTTTCTTTGTTAATGGTTTAATGATCTTGGCGGCTTCTTTGTTGAGGATAATTCGTTTGGATTAGACCTTTCCTGCTATAATAAAAATTTTTAATCCCTCAGGTCCCATGAGTCCTTTTGTTTACATCTCCTCCTTCTTTGTTATTTTGCCTCAGTTGTGCTTGAGAAGGGATCCAGTTAGGATCCGAAATATAGCATTGTTTTATAAGTTTTGTTTCACTGATGGGCTTCCTTACTATTTAGTGCTGTATGCTAACAGTTTGTACTATATATATATATATATATATATATATATATATATATATATATATATATATATATATATATATATATATATATATAGTACAAACTGTTAGCATACAGCACTAAATAGTAAGGAAGCCCATCAGTGAAACAAAACTTATAAAACAATGCTATATTTCGGATCCTAACTGGATCCCTTCTCAAGCACAACTGAGGCAAAATAACAAAGGAGGAGATGTAAACAAAAGGACTCATGGGACCTGAGGGATTAAAAATTTTTATGATAGCAGGAAAGGTCTAATCCAAACGAATTATCCTCAACAAAGAAGCCGCCAAGATCATTAAACCATTAACAAAGAAAAATGTTAATCCTTAAAATGATAAATGATCTGAAAGAAGATAGCCCCCAACATATTATTATAATTAAAAGAATATTAATAAATATGCACATATAGATATACACATGTAACAATATCTGTACACACATCCCCATATACAATAGCATACAAAATGAAATACATATATAAATCCTAATTCAGTCAAAATACACAATAACGTTTACAATCTGGTTGGGGGTTTATCTTGAGGGATAACTTCGTTGAGGCAGCGCTTCAGGAGGACTTTATCAATTATGTCAGGGGTCCATTGTCCCCTAGATAGATTAAAATTGTCCTTCATTTCAATGAGGGAAGATTCCAAAAATTTCCGTTTGAATTGACAGGTACTATTAAATAGCATAGTGGCACCACTCCAATCAATCCGATGATTATGCTCATTGATGTGAATAAAAATAGCCGAATTTTCTTGATTATATCTTACTGCTCTCTTGTGTTCTAAGACTCTCTGGGATAGAGAGCGGCCTGTTTGTCCTATGTACACTCTATTGCAATCATTACAGCTTATTTGGTATACTCCTGCATTAACTTCTTTTTTGTTTTGGCTAACGTTAACTAATTGTATTCTTAAAGTGGTGGGATAGTTAAAAGTGAATGGGGCCTGTTTACCTAATGTATCATTTATGACGCCTAGCTTTTGGTGAAAAGGAAGGAGGATTTTTTGAAATTATTCTCTTTGGGGGTCCTGTGAGGATTGTCAAAAACCTGTTTAGCTTTCTGCAGAGCTTTGTCTAAGAAAAAGGGAGGATAACAAAATTGGTCAAGCTGAGAATAAATCGTTTGAATTTCATGTTCTAAATAATTAGAGCTGCAAATCCGGAGGGCTCTAAGGAATAAATTCGAAGCTATACCTAATTTTACTTTTTCTTCATGATAACTATAAAAGTGTACATAAGACGCAGATTGGGTGGATTTTCTATAGACTTTAAAGTTGTAACCCAAAGAATCTCTAACAGTGAGGACATCAAGGAAAGGCATTTGGTTTTCATTTTCCCATTCTACTTTAAATTTAATGGAAGGAACTAATCTAAATAGATTAGTTCCTTCCATTAAATTTAAAGTAGAATTTGAGTCTTAAACATGTTTAAGACTCCTGGGCGGCTTTGTTGTCTCCTTCTTTTCAAGTTTTCTTCTATTTTGCTAGTTGTATCTCTTGCCATTGTACTTTGAGAAGGTGGCCAGTTTAGGTCACAAAATTAATAAGTACTTTATATATATATATATATATATATATATATATATATATATATATATATATATATATATATATATATATATATATATATATATATATATATATATATATATATATATATATATATATATATATATATATATATATATATATATATATATATGTATATATATGTATATATATAAATATATATATATATATATATATATATATATATATATATATATATATATATATATATATATATATATATATATATATATATATATATATATATATATATATATATATATATATATATATATATTCGTTGTTCTACTTAATGGGCTTTCCCTTCCATTCTAGACTGTATGTTAACAGTTCAGTGTTATTAATATATATATATATATATATATATATATATATATATATATATATATATATATATATATATATATATATATATATATATATATATATATATATATATATATATATATATATATATATATATATATATATATATATATATATATATATATATATATATATATATATATATATATATATATATATATATATATATATATATATATATATATATATATATATATATATATATATATATATATATATACATATATATATATATATATATATATATATATATATATATATATATATATATATATATATATATATATATATATATATATATATATATACATACATATATATATATATATATATATATATATATATATATATATATATATATATATATATATATATATATATATATATATATATATATATATATATATATATATATGTATATATATATTTATATAAATACATATATATATATATATATATATATATATATATATATATATATATATATATATATATATATATATATATATATATATATATATATATATATATGTATATATACATAAATATTTATAAATTTATATATATATATATACTATATATATATATATATATATATATATATATATATATATATATATATACTATATATATATATATATATATATATATATATATATATATATATATATATATATATATATATATCAAATAAGCACATTAGTATATATGAAAACATGAATAATTTTTACCCAGACATGGACTTGAACCTAGGATATATAATTACCATACCAAGGTGCTACGAACTACAACAAAGCTATTATCTGTTATAAAAGGGATGAACGAATTATATCTGAATGCCACTCAGTTCATATTACATTTTCGCCCAACCTCACTCGTGGCTTCTTTTTCGCATTTAATTCAACTCCTAATCTCATTCGGGACTAACAATAATTAATTAAGCACATTACCTTCTTTGGTGTAGTTGGTAGCACTTTGGCATAGTAATTATATGTCCTAGGTTCAAGTCTCGGTTGGGGTAAAAATTGGTCGTGTTTTTATATAATTTAATATACTTATATTATTATTGTTGGTCACAAATGAGATTGGGACTTGAAACAAATGCGAAAACGAAGCCATGAGTGAGGTTGGGGGAAACAGTAATATAAGCTGAGTGGCAATCAGATAGAATGCGTTCATCCCTAGTATTGTGGTGTAGTTGGTAGCACTTTGGCATAGTAATTATATGTCCAAGGTTTAAGTGCTGAACAAGGTAAAAATTATTCATGATTTCACATATGGTAATGTGCTTATTTGATTATTGTTGTTCCCGAATGAGACTGGGAGTTGAATTAAAAGCGAAAATAAAGCGCGACGAGTCAAGTTGGGGAATCTGTAATATGAACATGGTGGCATTCAGATAGAATGCGTTCATCCCTAAGTATAGCAGATATAAGCTATAAGGTTGGATTCCTTTTAAACCTTCTGTGGTGTGTAGTTGGTAGCGCCTTGACTTAGTAATTATAAGTCCTAGGTTCGAGTCCCGGTCGGTGTAAAAATTTATTCATGTTTTCACATATGTAATGTGCTTGCTTGGTTAATGTATGACCCGAATGAGATTGGGAATTGAATTAAATGCTACATTGAAGCCACGAGTGAGGACGGGGAATCTGTAATATGAACATAGTGGCATTCAGATAGAATGCGTTCATCCCTAAGTATAGCAGATATAAGCTATAAGGTTGGATACCTTTTAAACCTTCTGTGGTGTGTAGTTGGTAGCGCCTTGACTTAGTAATTATAAGTCCTAGGTTCGAGTCCCGGTATGGGTAAAAATTGATTCATGTTTTCACAAATGTAATGTACTTGCTTGGTAATTGTATGACCCGAATGAGATTGGGAATTGAATTAAATGCTACAATGAAGCCACGAGTGAGGTTGGGGAATCTGTAATATGAACATAGTGGCATTCAGATAGAATGCGTTCATCCCTAAGTATAGCAGATATAAGCTGTAAGGTTGGATTCCTTTTAAACCTTCTGTGGTGTGTAGTTGGTAGCGCCTTAACTTAGTAATTATAAGTCCTAGGTTCGAGTCCCAGTCGGGGTAAAAATTGATTCATGTTTTCACATATGTAATGTGCTTGCTTGGTTATTGTATGACTCGAATGAGATTGGGAATTGAATTAAATGCTACAATGAAGCCACGAGTGAGGTTGGGGAATCTGTAATATGAACATAGTGGCATTCAGATAGAATGCGTTCATCCCTAAGTATAGCAGATATAAGCTATAAGGTTGGATTCCTTTTAAACCTTCTGTGGTGTGTAGTTTGTAGCGCCTTGACTTAGTAATTATAAGTCCTGGGTTCGAGTCCCAGTCGGGGTAAAAATTGATTCATATATATATATATATATATATATATTATATATATATATATATATATATATATATATATATATATATATATATATATATATATATATATATATATATATGTATTTATATATATATATATATATATATATATATATATATATATATATATATATATATATATATATATATATATATATATATATATATATATATATATATATATATATATTATATATATATATATATATATATATATATATATATATATATATACATACATATATATATATATATATATATATATATATATATATATATATATATATATATATATATATATATATATATATATATATATATATATATATATATATATATATATATATACATACATATATATATATATATATATATATATATATATATATATATATATATATATATATATATATATATATATATACATACTATCGATTCATGTTTGCCATTCTTTCATCATGGTTATTATGGTTAAAAGCTCTGCTGATCGCAGTAATGAGTATACTATCTGTATGTGAAGAGCATTTTAGTCTGCATTTTGCTTCATTAAGCGAATGTTTATAGCGAAAGTGTTGCACAAATGCTTTGCAGCCTCCATTATTTCAGATAATTGGTAGAAAGCATTGCGAGTAGAAATTATTAATAATTTCATTTAGAGTTATTTTTTCCAGCATTTTTCACTATATTAACTTTTTTTTAAAGAGAAAAAAATATGATTAATAAAGCAACTGTGTCGATGTGTTTCGTTTTCTTGTTACTTTTTCCAGTAAGGTAGATTTATTGCATTTTTTACATATTTATTTATTTTTATTTCAACCTGGATTCTTAAATACGATTATCTTCTCCTATTTTGATTGGAACTTGATCAAAAGGATTTACTTTTAGAATTCTGCAAACATTCTTTGAGATAATTATAAGTTTCCCAAGAACGATTTTTGTAATCTTGCTGTTACGTGAAAGAAAAAGCGGAAAAGACTGTTCCTACTTTCTACAAAACTGACTTTTATATGAAAAATTTCATTTTCTCCCGTTCATTTCCCCCAAATATTAGAGTACAACGAAATTATGCCATGATTCCTCTGTGCTGCAATTCTTTCAATAAATTATGTTATTTAATTCTTTACCAATACATTATCTTCATCTAAGTAGCTCGTGAAAGTCAGTCGACTATTTTCATGTTATTTAATCGTCTAACTACTTAAAGTGGGAAAATTTAAGAGAAACTTGATATGTAAACATATGGATTCAGTAGTTTCTAAATACCTGTTACTAAAAACTATCTTAAATTTGTTATCTTATTCAACAACAAAAATATTCATATATAAAACTGTATTTTCTCTGAGCTGTTCATGTACAAAGATTTTTTGTTTTGTTTTCATGTGCAATAGAAAAAACAGTAATTATGTAAATGATATCTCAAGTCTTTATTTCTTATTGAACTTTTTTTCCAATTCATAATAAATATTTAGCATTTGGTAAATGAATCTCTCTCTCTCTCTCTCTCTCTCCTCTCTCTCTCTCTCTCTCCTCTCTCTCCTCTCTCTCTCTCTCTCTCTCTCTCTCTCCTCTCTCTCTCTCTCTCTCTCTCTCTCTCTCTCTCTCTCTCCTCTCTCTTTCTCTCTCTTGAGTACATACATACATATATTTACACACACACACACAAAACAGCACACACACACACACACACACACACACACACACACACACACACACACACACATACTTCAGGAGGATCTAAATAATCTGCATGAGTGGTCAGAAAAGTGGCTAATGAAATTCAATACTTCAAAATGTAAGGTAATGAGAATGGGTACACGTGCAAGAAGGCCCAAGCTTGACTACTCGGTGGCTGGAGTACAACTTCAAGAGACAGAAAATGAGAGAGATCTAGGAGTAAACATACTGGCAGATTTGTCTCCAGAAATACATATAAATGGCATAGTAAGGGCAGCATATGCATTCTTATCAAATGTAAGGGTAGCCTTCAGGCACATGGACAAGGAAATGTTCAGAAATATTTATGTAACCTATGTGAGGCCAAAACTGAAATATGCAGCCCCCTTTTGGAATCCGCACTTGAAAAAGCACATAGCTAAGCTTGAAAAAGTTCAAAGACATGCCACGAAACTGGTGCCAGAAATAAGCAATCTCAGTTATGATGAGAGGCTGAGGGAATTAGACTTACCATCACTCGAAGCTAGAAGAGTGAGGAGGGATATGGTGACAGTCTTTAAATTCCTTCATGGTTATGATAGAGTGGATAGGGATCGATATTTTGATATGGCTGGCTGTAGAACTAGAGGTCATAGTTTGAAGCTTCGTAAGAAAACTTCTTCGCAGGATGTAAGGAAATACTTTTTCAGTGTAAGAGTAGTTGATAATTGGAATTCGCTAAGCGAGGAGGTAGTTAATGCTATCTCAATCCATAGTTTTAAGGACAGGTATGATAAGTATCACTAAGTATAAAATGGAACCGATCAGGAGACGGGAAGATACGAGCTTTGGGCTCTTTCCCGTAAACACAATTAGGTAATCACAATTAGGTAATCACATACACACACACACACACACACACATATATATATATATATATATATATATATATATATATATATATATATATATATATATATATATATATATATATATATATATATATATATATATATATATATATATATATATATATATATATATATGAATGCGTGTGTGTGTGTGAGTGTATGTGTGTATATACTAAGGAGAAAAAGAGAAAGAGAGAATTAAAATTCACTTACCAAAAGCTAAATATTTATTATGAATTGAAAGAAAAGGTTAAATTCAAAATAAAGATTTAAGATATATACATAATTACTGTTTTTTTTCTGTTACACATGAAAACAAAAAATACATAGCATTTGGTAAGCGAATCTTTCTCTCTCTCTCTCTCTCTCTCTCTCTCTCTCTCTCTCTCTCTCTCTCTCTCTCTCTCTCTCTCTCTCTCTCTCTCTCTCTCTCTCTCTCTCTCTCTCTCTCTCTCTCTCTCTCTCTCTCTCTCTCTCTCTTCTCTTCTCTACCCGTATTGTGAGTATGCAGTTGGAGCTCAACTTGCCCCCTCTTGTGGAGAGAATTTATGCCAATGTGTCCTATTTTACTGTTAAGTGTCTTCACTACCCCTTTCTTGCTCCGTACTTCTCTGCTGTCATGAGGACGTCCCTGGATTCAGACGTACCCATGCTCCCACTTCGAGCGTTCATTCCTAAGTATAGCATATATAAGCTATAAGGTTGGATTCCTTTTAACCTTCTGTGGTGTAGTGGTAGCGCCTTGACTTAGTAATCATAAGTCCTAGTGTCGTATGACTTCCGCCATGCTGAAGCCAGAGTCTGAAACTTGTAACAGATCTTGAGCGGAAACGGTTGGTCGAGGGCACGGATATTTTATTACAATGTTTGTAGAAAGTGCCAAGGAAATATATGACCGGAACCGTGAGACTTATGGACCTGGCATCGAGAAGGGCGAGAAAGGACAGGAAGTTAGCCATTTCCTAAACCACAACATACATAAACTTGTGTTTCGTACAAAGGAACCTGCCCAGGAGAAATGCCCAATAACTTCTCCCCGGAAGTAGGTGGGATTCCACTTTGAACCTGGCGCTGATTTGCTAGGATTAGTTCTGACTGATTTCATTGGAGAATTGGATGTTAAGCCACGCCCTGCCCCTGGGGGTATTTAAAGAGCCACCCAGGGCAGAGACAGTTAGTTAGCAGTTTGCCAGGGGCACGAATAGATCATAGATTGTGTTAGTCATAGGGTGGGGGCCATTGGGCCATTGGGCCATTGGGCCATTGGGCCATTAGGGCCATTGGGCCATTTGAGGCATAGGGGCATTTGAGGCGTCGGAGTGTGTTGTACTCTAGAATAAATATAAGTAAAGGATTCACTGCGTGTCCATTCTTACCTCGTACCCTTCAGGCACTAGCATTTATGAACTTGTGACCACGCTACCATAATAATTAAAGTAACTATAAACGTAGGAGGAAAAACCCCTACGGCAGTGGTGCCATTAGAAGGGGATAATCATAAAAGCCTTACGTCAGTAACCCAGTCATCTTATAAAGTGTGAGTTCAAGTGGAAGTCCAAAACTCATACGTCAGTGGTGGCTTGCGGCGGAATAGCCAAAAGCCATACGTCAGTGGTGGCAGTGCGGTACGGATCATCACGCCTGGAATACATACAAAGAGACTCTCATATCAGAAGAAACCAGTGCAAAGAAAAGAAAATAAGAATGGCAAAAGCAGAAACGCAACATCTCCCAATTCAAGAAATGAGTGACGAGGCCAAACACCGGAGAATTCTCGAACTGGAGGAGCAAGTGCGGCGCCTACAAGCACGCGCCGACGCCGCTCCGTCGAGAAGGAACTTGGCCGACGCCGACGCCTCAAACATCGACGAACAGCCTGCCGCTCCGAACCCCGTGGTGACACCGGGAACGCAGCCGGCCAAGCCCCCACCCTGTGCCCTGGTTGTAAAGACGCCTCGAGTCAAGAATTCATTTTTATACCTCGACGGCGCAAATATAAAAGACAGTGAATGTCCGTCCATAATTCCCGCGACCGACTTCCTGAAATACTTGGGTCTGCGGATGAGAAGTGACGAGTGCTCAAATAGAGAATATGATAAAACTTTGAAGGAACTATTTCTCAGATATTTCTCAGTAAGCCGAAGTGTGACCGGAGCATTGAGTGAAAATGCCCATTACAAGAGGTATAAGTTGCCGGATCCGACCAAGAAGACGGCGATTCGACGATTTTACGCGAAGAGAAGAAGGAAAACCCGATCCTTCCTTGCCTTCTGTCATGAAGTTTTTCAGGGCAACCTCCTTAAAATAAGCTAAGTACTTGTGATCTGTATCCAGTGAGTAATGGGACAATTAGTAAAAGAAATTGAGGTCGGTGGACGCCGCCATTTTGTCTTGTAGTAATGCTTTGACTCAGCCAACCCGCTTATAAGGGGTGTGGCGCTTAATAAGTTGATAAAAGTAGAATTTCTGTACCCATTACTAACATGGATAATTTGTACTAATAGCTATAAGCAGTAATAAACTCCGTTTTTTTGTTATAATTTGAGTAATGTAAAGAATTTGCGTTGGAAGTGCGTTCCATTTATTTGTATTAATGCTTAGATTGAATTTTAAGAACGCGAATGTATCGATTTTTTTAATTGACAAATTTAATGCACGTGAAATCATTGTTACAGTCTATTAATCTCTAAAGCGTAAGAATTATAGTGAGAAATATACGTGCATCTGCTTTTGAGAGTTCATAAACCACGTGTGGTTTTCGAGAAAGGAATGCGGAAGTGACCATTCGATCTCCCAACCTCGTTATTGTGAATCTGTAGTAATTGTACTGAGCTTTGATATTTTAAAGTACGTGTAAAATCATTGTTATATTAATTTCTTAAAGCGTAAGAAATCGAGTGTTACGATTGCGCCTGTTTTTAAGTTTTTTTTTTTTTGTTTGTTTTTATCCGCGGGAGTAATGTTTTAGCGAGGGAAAGACATAAACGACAGATCGTTCTTTTTGTGTTAGGATGAAGGAATTAATCTTACGATACGTGTGTGGCATGTTTTTTTTTTTTTGAAGAATAAGAAATTTCGTGATATTAGTTAGAGATGAGTTTTTTGATTTCACGCTATGCAGGCGAAAGTAAGAGTAAATTAGAGTAGTTTGTGCTGTCCTAGAATAGGGAAGGTTTTTCAGTGTCACCCAAACGTAGCTTCAAGGGAGTAGAATGTTTGTTTGTTCGTTAGAATGGGACTAGGACTGGTGAGGAGGTCTGTAACCGCACGGCTCAGCCGAGATTTCACCTTTAATCTCCTTCAGAGAGATAAGGGAAAGGAAAACCAACGTTGTAAATAAAAGGGATTTTCACAGACAGAAAGGAGATGACTGACTTGAAAGTGATATAGCGAATGTGATAGCGAGTGAGTATGAATGACTGGGGGTATAATGGGAGGGTTGCTCTAGGGGGTGAAATCGCGGAAAAGTACCGTTAGGAAGCATGATTGGGGAGTCTGCGAGGATCGTTCCCCTGCTCCGCCAGGTCCTTCTGCATGCCATATCGGAGTGTATTTATGGGAGGTGATGCGCTGTTGCAATATCTAGTGAGAGATATGGATGAGAACGTAATTCTCCACCTGCCCAGATATGGTTGAAATGCCGAGTTTGTTTTATTTTTGTTTTGTCCCCTACTCCGCCGTTGAGATTATTATTCGGTTTCCGAGAGATTCCAAGATAGGTGTTACGTGATAAAGGACGTGAATCTATGAATGATTCTTTATTTTCTTTGCTAGCTGCAGTATATACATTATTTGTCTGAAGAGATGTGTTAGATTGATAAAGTAAAACTTTGCGAGTTTTAGCCATGATAATGTTTTATCAAAATTATTTCGGCTTGGTCATAAAGAAAGAGTGAGAGCTGACACGAAATGACAACAAGAATGTTACACAGCTGTATCCCGTATTTGAGAGAGCAGATATAAGTCAAATTCGAGATAGTAAAAGAAGATATATATTTTATGTTTGAATTGTTTATGTACAACTCCGTACGAGATTTTGAAGTTTAAGCAAAATGCATTCTTTACTGTTGATAATGAGATATACTTTTGTTTTTATTATTGCATACACAGAGATAGACTTTTTATATTCTTAGATACCCGTTTTTGTTATAGTTCTTTTTGTATTGAAGAAATCTTTAAAATCTTACTTAAAGGATTCTGAAAAGATTATCCAGAGATAACCATGGTTAATCCCTAGCATTTTCATGAATTTTAGATTACAATCGGGCTAATTAAAGATAATTGAGATTATTAGAGATTATTTGCTGAGTTTTAAAGTTAAAATTAATGACACTTAAGTCCTTTTTAAGAAGTTGTTAAGAAAAGGATATTTGTACTTTTGTTGATAGTAGTAGGGATAGTGTCACATATGATTTTAATCAGAGTGGGTGTGCTTCGACTTAACCCTCTGATTTATAGCATGAAAAGAGAGAGATTGTCATTATAGACAAGGATGTGTATGCCGTTACAGTAAAGTCCTTATCAAGATTAAACAGAAGGGAATGGATTTATGCTTCGACAGTTCTGCAGTTGTACACTAAGTTCTTTTTGCTTTTGTTTTATTAATGAGGAAAAGAGAATAGCCGCTGACAATAAACGTAAGACTCTATCGATAGTCATTGCTAACGTTGTTCACGTTCATTTGTTTATTTATTATTATTAGAGATACCCTGCGACACTTTTTATTTTCAGTACAAGTTAAAAGGAAGAGGCCCATCTCAGCTGACTTGTGAGTGAAGACCGCAACGTATTTCGCGGTTGCCCAGTCAGTCTCTCTCTCTCTCTCTCTCTCTCTCTCTCTCTCTCTCTCTCTCTCTCTCTCCTACCTTTCACTCGACTCTGAGCCTGACAGAGGCTCCGTTCGATGCTAAAAGAATGTAGCCGTCTTTGATTTTTTTTGTGTGTGATTTTTTCCAGCGAAGCTAGGCGATAATTGTGCGTACGTTTTATTTCAGTTGATAGATTGTTGCATGCTGTTATTGCATAAATACTGATAAGATCTCGGTAGTACCGCCATTTGCCTAAAATATTTTTGCCACATGTCGCAACTGTTTAGAGAATAGATAAAACTCCCATTGACAAGTTGTGGAGCCAGCAAGTTGCCACTTATGCTATACATATATACATTGATTACGACAGCAGGAATTTGAATGTTAAAGGAGACTGTGTTAGAATAAGCATCACTATGAAAAAAAATAAGTATAGAACTCTGTTCTTACTTCTGAATGCCAGTCTCCATTGTATATATATTGATATTTTTGGTTTAGTATATTTATTTTTATTGTTTATTATTCTTATTTTTAGATCATGATTATTAGTAATGTTATTGTGTTGACTGGTATCGTTGCTATCTCTCAATGGCCTGTTGCTAAGTATTATTTTTGAAATAAAATCAGCAGTAACTTGATGATTTGTATCTTTTAACTGAATTCATACTTGATGTTACTGTAGCCACCGCTAATAAGAATGTTTCTTTAGTGGCTTTTCTCAGCATTTAATGATTATTCTTTTTGACATTTATAGTAGAGTAATGCTATGTAGCAGTTGCTAAGTCCTAAGTATCTTGGAATAATAATCTAGTTGTGTAGACACATACCTTCCATCACCACCCTATTCCTAGGCAGCCCCGACCTGCAAGTTCTAAAAGTCTTTAGATTTTGTCCGTCAGACAAGTCCCTAATGCCCATTGAATAGAGATTGCAATCACTTGCAGTTGCAGGGGAGGCAAAGTATAGCCTCGATTACCAATGTAAGGCCAATGTTGGTACCCTGAAGTCATAGGGAACCTTCCTTGTACTGTAGTAGTGACATAGGTTCAAACTTTCATCCCGCATTCTACTTCGAAGGTACGTGTGAGAGGACCGTACAGAACTAGTAACGCTGTGACGCTGCAGGTCTCCTGCGTGGGAGGTCTTAGTCAAGATCGGTCGAGGGCAGGACGAGCAAGCCAGGCTGGAAGGATTCGCGAGGTGTGGGGCCCCTTCCTGGTCCTTTTTGTTGTGCCCAACCGAGAAACAGGGTGATGGCAACAAACCTGGGCCTGTAGCGAGGACGGGCGGGGGATCGGAAAGCGTAAGAGTCCCCGTGAGAGACCGGGGAATCGCACCTAGCAAGAATTCATGAGCAAGGGACAGAAAACGAAAGTCGTCCGAGACAGAGAAAACGAAAGTCGTCCGAGACAGAGAAAACGAAAGTCGTCCGAGACACAGAAAACGAAAGTCGTCCGAGACAGAGAAAACGAAAGTCGTCCTAGACAGAAAACGAAGGTCGTCCGAGACAGAGAAATTTAAAAGTCGTCCTAAGACAGGGAGAGGACAGTCCTAAAAGAATAAAAATTTTAAAACTACTTTAAAAACCCAGGTAATCTTGATGAAATCCCAGAAACAAGGAGATCCCCGTACGAGTCATAACGGTAGTAAAAAGAGAGGAAAAGAAACGCAGAAATATTTTAAAATATTTTAAATAATACCTTTAAAAGCCACGTAAATGAGAAAGAAAAAAATGATCCCTATACATGTCCGAACTTTAGTGAAAAGAGAAAAAAGGGTATTTTAAAAAGAAAAAAAGGGGAGACAAAATATTTTTATTTTTATGTTTATTTTTTTGTTTTGCTAGCTTTAAGAAAATTTTAAGCGCAAACTCAGAGTCTCCCTTAAATATAGTGTTGAGTAAGTGCCATTGATAAAGTGGATGATGAGAACTAAGACTAATAAGTTATTTTCTGCTTAAATAATATTAGTGTTTTGTTTTAGCATTCTTATTATTTGAATTATGATTTAATCCTTAGATTCATTGAGTTTTTATGTTAAATGGTCTCTGAATAATAATATAATATGAGAGTAACACCTGCTTTGTTCCAGGAGTAGTTTTTAAGGCTTAGTTTTAAGACAAATCAATGCCCCTAATAATGATAGGAATAGAATTTATGGAGGTAGGGTCTCTTATAGAAAATTACTGTTGATGTTATAGTCTATTGCATTTTACATGTTTATACATGCTAATACTCTACTTAATTGTTTGCTAATGTTCTAAATGAGTCATAACCCTACTGTAATTAACTCAATTTTGTCTTTTAAAGAAACGAGAGAAGTAGATGAATTAATGTTTTGATTTAAACTGACTTTTTGATCTTAATTAATGTTTAATATTAGTTTCACACTGGAATTATGTTGTTTTTAGAGATAAGAATATGTTTGTATTTCAGATTTCCAACAAGGACATAGACCCTGCATGCTCTAGTTGTCTGTAAAGGTACTCTATATGTTATGTTTGTGTAATTTGTATAGGAATTCTTAGAAAATAGCTTAAATAATTCGGCCCCATTTCTATTGTAAACTAATGTTAGCTAGGATATGTCCAAGAGCTCCCGGAAAAAAACTAGTCCATGCTTCGACTGAAATAAGAGATATTTCAGTTTTGGTTGGGAGGGATGTCGTATGACTTCCGCCATGCTGAAGCCAGAGTCTGAAACTTGTAACAGATCTTGAGCGGAAACGGTTGGTCGAGGGCACGGATATTTTATTACAATGTTTGTAGAAAGTGCCAAGGAAATATATGACCGGAACCGTGAGACTTATGGACCTGGCATCGAGAAGGGCGAGAAAGGACAGGAAGTTAGCCATTTCCTAAACCACAACATACATAAACTTGTGTTTCGTACAAAGGAACCTGCCCAGGAGAAATGCCCAATAACTTCTCCCCGGAAGTAG
>JAXCGZ010009437.1:52500-55000 GCA_037179515.1 Halocaridina rubra
TTCTCCTTAGTATATACACACATACACTCACACACACACACGCATTCATATATATATATATATATATATATATATATATATATATATATATATATATATATATATATATATATATATATATATATATATATATATATATATATATATATATATATATATATATATATATATATATATATATATATATATATATATATATATATATATATGTGTGTGTGTGTGTGTGTGTGTGTGTGTGTGTGTGTGTGTGTGTGTGTGTGTGTGTGTTTGTGTGTGTGTGTGTGTGATTACCTAATTGTGATTACCTAATTGTGCTTACGGGAAAGAGCCCAAAGCTCGTATCTTCCCGTCTCCTGATCGCTTCCATTTTATACTTAGTGATACTTATCATACCTGTCCTTAAAACTATGGATTGAGATAGCATTAACTACCTCCTCGCTTAGCCAATTCCAATTATCAACTACTCTTACACTGAAAACGTATTTCCTTATATCCTGCGAAGAAGTTTTCTTACGAAGCTTCAAACTATGACCTCTAGTTCTACAGCCAGCCATATCAAAATATCGATCCCTATCCACTCTATCATAACCATGAAGGAATTTAAAGACTGTCACCATATCCCTCCTCACTCTTCTAGCTTCGAGTGATGGTAAGTCTAATTCCCTCAGCCTCTCATCATAACTGAGATTGCGTATTTCTGGCATCAATTTCGTGGCATGTCTTTGAACTTTTTCAAGCTTAGCTATGTGCTTTTTCAAGTGCGGATTCCAAAAGGGGGCTGCATATTCCAGTTTTGGCCTCACATAGGTTACATAAATATTTCTGAACATTTCCTTGTCCATGTGCCTGAAGGCTACCCTTACATTTGATAAGAATGCATATGCTGCCCTTACTATGCCATTTATATGTATTTCTGGAGACAAATCTGCCAGTATGTTTACTCCTAGATCTCTCTCATTTTCTGTCTCTTGAAGTTGTACTCCAGCCACCGAGTAGTCAAGCTTGGGCCTTCTTGCACTTGTACCCATTCTCATTACCTTACATTTTGAAGTATTGAATTTCATTAGCCACTTTTCTGACCACTCATGCTGGCTAGTACAGTGGTAACGCGCTGGCTTCGCATTCACGAGGTCGAAAAGATCGGTCCCCGTCCAAGACCGAGAGTTTAAGCTGTTTACTGGCAGGAACTGCTGTGGGTGGACATCACAGTGGGGGGTTGGGGCTTGTCCTGGCTGACGAATACCCATTGTAAAATGGAAATAAAGTTTATTATAAGTTTATTATCCTGAAGTATGTGTGTGTGTGTGTGTGTGTGTGTGTGTGTGTGTGTGTGTGTGTGTGTGTGTGTGTGTGTGTGTGTGTGCTGTTTTGTGTGTGTGTGTAAATATATGTATGTATGTACTCAAGAGAGAGAGAGAGAGAGAGAGAGAGAGAGAGAGAGAGAGAGAGAGAGAGAGAGAGGAGAGAGAGAGAGAGAGAGAGAGGAGAGAGAGAAGAGAGAGAGAGAGAGAGATTCATTTACCAAATGCTAAATATTTATTATGAATTGGAAAAAAAGTTTAATAAGAAATAAAGACTTGAGATATCATTTACATAATTACTGTTTTTTCTATTGCACATGAAAACAAAACAAAAAATCTTTGTACATGAACAGCTCAGAGAAAATACAGTTTTATATATGAATATTTTTGTTGTTGAATAAGATAACAAATTTAAGATAGTTTTTAGTAACAGGTATTTAGAAACTACTGAATCCCATATGTTTACATATCAAGTTTCTCTTAAATTTTCCCACTTTAAGTAGTTAGACGATTAAATAATATGAAAATAGTCGACTGACTTTCACGAGCTACTTAGATGAAGATAATGTATTGGTAAAGAATTAAATAACATAATTTATTGAAAGAATTGCAGCACCGAGGAATCATGGCATAATTTCGTTGTACTCTAATATTTGGGGGAAATGAACGGGAGAAAATGAAATTTTTCATATAAAAGTCAGTTTTGTAGAAAGTAGGAACAGTCTTTTCCGCTTTTTCTTTCACGTAACAGCAAGATTACAAAAATCGTTCTTGGGAAACTTATCATTATCTCAAAGAATGTTTGCAGAATTCTAAAAGTAAATCCTTTTGATCAAGTTCCAATCAAAATAGGAGAAGATAATCGTATTTAAGAATCCAGGTTGAAATAAAAATAAATAAATATGTAAAAAATGCAATAAATCTACCTTACTGGAAAAAGTAACAAGAAAACGAAACACATCGACACAGTTGCTTTATTAATCATATTTTTTTCTCTTTAAAAAAAAGTTAATATAGTGAAAAATGCTGGAAAAAATAACTCTAAATGAAATTATTAATAATTTCTACTCGCAATGCTTTCTACCAATTATCTGAAATAATGGAGGCTGCAAAGCATTTGTGCAACACTTTCGCTATAAACATTCGCTTAATGAAGCAAAATGCAGACTAAAATGCTCTTCACATACAGATAGTATACT
>JAXCGZ010009437.1:60000-62500 GCA_037179515.1 Halocaridina rubra
TGGCAACAATGCGCAACCTTGAGGTAATCCTTCATTCACCTCATACCATTCCTGTTTGTTATACATGCTCTACAATTCATGTAAAAACTCTTGACCGCAGTCAACAAACTCCCACTTATTCCATAGTCATACACACTCCACTACGCCTCTGTTTCCCAGTCATACACATTCTCTAAGTCCATAAAAAGTCAAATAGATTCCTTACCTTTCTCTAAGAACTTTCCATGAACATGCCCTACCACGAACACCTGATCCACACATTATTTTCCTCTAATAACCCCACACTGCTCTTCACCAATCAGTTTCTCAGTACCTTTCCTAATACTCTCAATTAAGACTTCCATATACCTTACCAACCACACTAAAAAAACTAATCCCCCTAAAATTACTACTGTCTTACTTAGCTCCTTTCGTATTATAAAGAGGTACTACACATCCACACCTTCGATCAAATACGACCTTCCCATTCTTAAAACATGCATTCAACAACATAACCATACATTCTACTAATGCCTCCCCACCTTTTGACATACATTCTACATGACCTTCACTACTTGCCTTGCTAACCTCCTCTTTGCACTATGCCTTTTATATGCCTCTACATCACCTATCTGCATCCATATCTCAAATGCCTTCTTTTCAGCCAATATTGCACTCACCTTTTCATCCACTACTCTTCGTTTTACTTGCAGCTGCTAGTTTCCTTATGCACACTGCCTTTGCACACTTCATAACTTCCTCCTTGAAACAACTCTACTTTTATTTTACTCCATCCTCCACTTCTACTTTCACTACATTCCACACATTCCTCAGAGTAGATTTATACTCACAGTCTTTCTCGTTTTTATTCAATTTACGCACTTTTAGCACCTCTCTTCCTTACCCGCCTATCCTCTTTCTCTACTCCTCTCTCATTCGTACCCTACTTTCCACTAAATAATGATTAAGTATTCCACCAAGAGCGCCTCTCAATATATTCTAATACGATACTCTTCAAATCACCCTTTTGTTCACCACAACATAATGCATTAATGATCTGTCAATTATTCTACCATTATTTACTCTGACCCATATACACTTATATACATCCTGCTTTTTATATACAGTATTGGCATTCAACATCTGTCTCTCAATACACATTTCTATATTTTTTTCTTTATTTTCATTCCTATCACGTACTTTATACTTCCAAATTTCAACATCCACTGGCTCAATCCCTACTCTAGCATTCAAATCTCACATCAACAGCATATCCACATTCATATTTAAGTCTTCCACACACTTTTATTCAAAAATTTTCTTTTTCCTGCTCACTTCTTTCAATGTTATTGCCATAGGCTCTCACAAATGCCCAAACTTTGTATTCCAGTCTCATTTTTGCCACTATTATTCTAAAAGATGCCACCTTCCATTCCACCACACACTAACTTATCTCTTTACTTACCAACTATGCCACTATCACTCTTCCTCGCCTTTATCAACTCCAGAGACCCTACATACCACACTCCCAATGTTACCTCATCATTCCCTTTCATCTTATATTCCCTATATCCTCCCTCTTTCTTTTGTTACCAGATTTCCTTTACCCAGAGGAACTCATCCAAAATCTATTTATTACTGTAATTATTGTACAGAAAGGTAAAAATATTAAAGGGTATTTTCTGTATTGATACCAGTGGATTTAAAATATGAAGTAGATATACAATAAAACAAAGGAATCAAGTCATGATGAGATGAGGAGCAGCAAACAATGAAAAAAAGTGAAAATTCTTTAATACATAATAGACGAATGATGCCATGGATGACAAAATAAATTTCAGATGTATTTAAATTTTTTAATATCTTGGAAGAGCCTAAAAGAATTACTGACTCATTGTTGAGAACACATATCTAATATATTGACTTCTTAGACTTAGTGGAAGAAGAGCTGATCATTCAAGTAAAATGTTCTCTCCAATATGCTTACATGCTTGAGAGTAAAGATGTAAAACTCTTTAAGTTTTTTATGTTAACAGGAGAGAACTGTTTCTGAAAATCAACTCTCGCTGAAAGACATATATGAAGTCTTGTGTACCGTGTAGCTTGAGAATAAAGCGATATGTGTGTATATATATATATATATATATATATATATATATATATATATATATATATATATATATATATATATATATATATATATATATATATATATATATATATATATATATATATATATATATATATGTATATATGTATATATGTATATATATATATATATATATATATATATATATATATATATATATATATATATATATATATATATATATATATATATATATATATATATATATATATATATATATATATATATATATATATATATATATATATATATATATATATATATATATATATATATATATATATATATATATATATATATATATATATATATATATATATATATATATATGAATCATTTTTTACCCCGACCGGGACTCGAACCTAGGACTTA